>JAUUDZ010461587.1:0-12188 GCA_032361705.1 Panulirus versicolor | reverse complement strand
TGAGATGTATAGGTATGTATATTTGCGTGTGTGGACATGTATGTATATACATGTGTTTGTGGGTGGGTTGGGCCATTCTTTTATCTGTTTCCTTGCACTACCTTGCTAACGCAGGAGACAGCGACAAAGCAAGTAAAAGAAAAACATTTGGTAGAAGCAGTTGGTAGAAACATTAGGTAGAAGCCTCTGAAAACATTGCACTACAGTTGCCCTCTGCCAGTGGCCTGTTAAGGGTTAGGCACTAAAGGCTAAGTGCACTGGAGTTCATCATTTATGGAGACACTTTTGCCATGGCCACCCTCTTGAGGGAGTTTCCAAAGGGAACAGGCATCAAAGATATAGATAGCCAGGTAGACAAGGCTAGGTAAAGATTTTTTTTAACTCTACAGTTGGCAGATATTAGTAAAAACCTATGGAGACTAGGCTTTGGACAGCCATGGTATAGTTGTCCATCAGAAAAATTATTACACTCAGACCTTAGGGTACTGTGTTACGAGAAGAACCATAAAACCAACAGATCTGAAAAGATCTCTGCATCCATACCCCCATAACCAGCAGGTACCTGACCTTTGGAAGAATGAGAGCCCCCTCCTAGATTTGATATCTATCCTAAACCTCAGAGAAATCACAGGAGGGCTCCAAAGCATGGTCTCTAGCTGCACTAAATTGACCTACCAACTAAGGAATGTCCCTGGCTGAATGGATGACTGTGTGGACAATTGTGTGCTGCAGGAAGGAGCAAGATGCCAAGGATATTTTCTTGAATGGTTGTTAACTTGAAGTTACCCAGAATGTACTCCAGAATTTGTCCATTAGGCAATCACTGCCACTGCATATTCTGAATTTATCCTTAGAAACACAGAGAAAACTAATATCAATACCACTTCATCCCCAGCCATGATCTTGCTTCAGGGAAAAGCTGTAATTCCCCTAGATGAAGATAAACTTGCATTTAGTCTCCATAAAATGAAGCCCTTCTCTGGTGCATTCCCTTTTAGATGTGACATCACCAGAAATAGTTGAGGGAAGTGTAAACCACAGATGAAGAATGACAGTTTTTGGGAGCAGAGAAAGGCATATTCTGGGAAAAAAAAGGTGAGGCAGTGCATAAATTACAAGCATCATCCTGAACTGTCAAGTCTGCAGACTTTTTCAAATGCAAACATGATTTCTTATCTGAGGAGCATTGGAAAGTGCCAAAAGGCCTCCGTATATCTACACTAACTGTCCAGAGGTAAGCAAAGGACTGGTAGATGCTCTTTCGAAACAGAATGTGGGTGAACAGAGAAGATATATCCAAAAATAGTTTTTCCTATATGAATCTAGGTTTTAGATTTGATTTATTGTGAGGTCTATGAAACTCTGGTCACCATTTCCACCAGCACATTGCTCCCTGTATACCACAGCACTCCAATTCTCTCTATTCTGTGTTTGCATTTCATCCTCCTGCATGCTCAGGCTCCATGTACTCTAAGTCTTTTCCACTCTATCTTTCCATTTCCAATTTTTGTCTCTCCTTGTCCCCTCCAATTCTGCACATACAACCTATTTTTCAGCCACTCCTCATTCATTCTGCATATTTCCAAACCTTTCAGCATACCTTCTTCAGCTCTCAACAATACTCTTCCTATTACCAACTTCTGTCTTACCCTATCATTACTTAATCAACCTTCTTCTTACTTCATATCATCCTCACATATCTGATTTCCAATACATTCACCCTCTTCCATACATTTTCATTTACAGCCTGTGCCTTGCATTTATACAACATTGTTGGCACAACTATACCTTCAAACATATCCACTTTTGCCCTCCCTAATGGTGAACTCTCTTTCCACTTATTTCTCGAAGTTCCCAGAACCTTTGCCCCTTCCCCAACCCTATCTGTGACTCATCTCTGCTTCCATGGTTACATTTGCTGTCTTGTCCACTCCCAATTTTCTCCACTCCAACTCACATCCCAACTGACCTGTTTCTACACACTGCTACACCTAATAACCTTGCTTTTATTCACATTAACTCTCAATGTTCTCCTTTCACACACCCTCACAGACTCAGGCACTAAGTTTTGCAATTTCTCATTCAAATCTACCACCTTTGCTATAGTAAATAACTGACTCATTTCCCAAGCCCCCTCACACACTACAAAGTGCATACCTGCCCCTCTCTCCAAGTCCCTTGCCTTTACTTCCTTCATCACTCCATCCATTAACAAATCAAACAGCCATGGTAATATCACACACCCCTGCTGCAAACCCAACTTCACTTGGAACCACTCACCCTCCTCTTTTCCAACTTTCACACATGGCTTCATCTCTTGATAAAAGCTCCTCACTGCTTTTAACAGCTTTCCTCCCACACCCTACATATACCCTCCACAAATTAGCTCCATCAACCCTATTATGTGTATGCTTTCTTCAGTTCCATAAATGCCACATACAGATCCTTATGTTTCTCTTGAGGATTTCACACACACATTATCAGAGCAAACACCTGATCCATACATCCTCTACCACACTTGAAATCACATTGTTCCTCCCTAATTTGATGCTGTGTGCATGCCACCATCCTCTAAACTACCACACAGTCATATATTTAACAAGGTACACTCAGCAAACTAACACCTCTCTAATTCCAATACTCACTTTCATTCCCCTTGCCTTTATATAATGGCAATATATATATAAATTCTGCCAATCTACAGGCACTTCACCATGATCTATATATACACTGAAAATCCTTACATATCAATTAACTATACAGTCATCCCCTTTCTTATGAAATTCAACTGCAATAGCATCCACTTGAGTCACCTTTCCACATTTCATCTTATGCAAGGTATTCACCACCTCTTCTTGCTTCACCAAACCTTTTATCATAACTCTCTCACTTCACTTACCTCCCTGACCCATACATTCTACATCTGCCATCCTGTCATTAAACACATCCCTCAAAATACTCTCAATCTCCTCTTCACCTCATCACTGCCTGTTACCACTTCCTCATTTGCCCCATTCACCCATGTTCTGATTTGTTCTCTTGTATTTCTCATACTATCATCTTCCTTACAAAAAATATTATTATCCCTGAAGTTGGTGATACTTGCTCACTTCAACTCTTATTTGCCCTTCTTTTCAGCCCCTGAATCTTCTTGACTTCCTTGCTGCTTTATCTTGTACATCTACCAATCACTTGCACTCATTCCCTGTAAGTACCGCCTATACAAATCTCTTCTCTTTCATTAGCAACTATACTTTATCATCCCACCTCTCACCACCCTTTCTTTGCATACAACACACTTCTCTTGCGCATGCCAAATTGCTTCCCTAAATACCTCCCATTCCCCAAACTTTTCATTCATATCACTGAATACCCTATGCCCCCCATTTATACCCTCAGCTGACACATCACTCACTTTCACATTTAAGTCACCTACCACTAATCCTCAGTCTCTTACGTCAACACTGCTGCCACAGTCACCTGCTCCCACAACACTTGCCTCTCATCATCTTTTTTTTTCTCATGGCTGGGAGAATAAGCGCCTATAATCACTCATCTCTTGTTATCTACTTTTATATTTACACACATCAGTCTGGAATTCATTTCTTTGCACTCTTTCACACATTCCTGCAACTCCTGCTTCATCGGTAGTGCTACCTCTTCCTTAGCTCTTGCCCTCTCATTTTATCCATAAGACATTCCCAACCCATTCTTACTAGATCACATTAACTATTGTAAGTGATTGAATGAATTGGACTCTTACAGTTTATAAAACATGGATAGAAAGTGATAATCCATGCTTGGCAGCTAATTGAGAGCATGAAGAATAATGCACTAAATCTAGGAATACACCAAAAAGAAAGAAAAAAATGACTCCAGCAAGAAAGGTTGGAAGATTATTCACTGTAATATAGTATTAGCAGAAACAGAACAAAGGTGCAACAACTACACAAACATTCAAAAGAAAGCTAAATGTATGACTGAGGTTACTTACTGATGAATCTTCTATTGACATATTTTTAGTGTATGGTTGTGGAAAGAAACAGCATTAATCATTAAGCAAGATGTGCTAACTAACCTTTTTGGGAAAATCTTGTACAAACTAATGCAGGATGTAGGTGGGTAATTCCAAAATCCCAGAGTTCCTTGTCAAAGAATTCATCATGGCCACACTACTACCATATCTGTAGAGCATGTAAGCAATAGTTGTACCACTTCACATTTCTTTTGTATATTATCATAGTTCATTTTCTTTAGGGAGTACCCAGAATTTGTGGAGCTGTATCATGAGTGTGGGGGCAACTTGCACCAGCAGAACTCAGCAGGAGCCACATGCTTACAGGAATTTCTAGACAGCTCCCCAGCAAAGAATTCATTAATGACTTTATCAGGTAAAATACACATTATTAATAACTGGTTTGGTGCATGCCTTTGAAAAGTACTCAGAAGTACAGTACATCATTATGGTAACAGGAAAGAAAGAATAGTAAACAAAGAATGAAATATCTTGTTTTCTGTACTTACACAGCTTGTTTCATTGATGAATTTTGGTGTAACAGCAAAATAGGCTGTTGAACTGATACTCAGTTTCTGTTGCTGTGACTTAAGAAAATATTAATAAAACTTACTACTCAAATGTGGCTTTTCTAAACATGTATACTCTAGCTAACCAGACTGTTTGTGCATGACACCTTTGTCGCCTTTTTCTTGTTGTGATCCAACACTGAAAACAGTCCAACATGACGAGTTGGAGTAAAATACAGTTGTAGTTGATTTTTATTAAGTGGAGACAAAATTTCCAATACTTCCAGAGCTAATTGGTAAATGCTTAGTATAAGATGGCTTGTTCCACATGCAGGAGAAAGGTAAAGTGGCTAACCCACTAACAAATGAATATTAATTTCGTACTTGTTAGTTTTGTTTTGATAGGTCTAGAAATGAACATCATAAGTTTATTATGAGAAAAATGTGTTACGGACTCTGACACTGGTGTGATTGAGATAATCAGTATTTTTCTCTGGGCACTACTTAATGGACTCCCAGGATGGGGAATACTAGATTTATGAAGGCTGATTGAAAAGCATAGGTTTTCATGAATAAATATGTACTATGCCTATGTTTTAGCTTGGATGCACTACTACAAATCTTTGAAACTGTTGAAGTAACCCAAAAAAGCATCTTGATAAATCATCTGGTCAAGTGAAATCTAGCTTTGAGAAGGAAATTTGTAATTATCTAAGACCATTCTAAAGCTCCTGCAATTTAAGGCTGCATAACTTCCAAGTGCATGAAAATGTGAACTTCCTTGACAAGTTCTTTGACAATGTGGTACTCCCAAAGATAAGCATCACCAAAGGTGACTCTTCACTTGTGGTGTAACCTTAAGCAAGTGAATACGTTGTTATAGAAAGATGTATTACTTGAAAGTATACAGGCAAACATCCTACACCATCAGTCTCTTACAAACATGATCTAAGAAGATACACTAACTCGACCTGACCCTGTCTTTTCATATTGCAGCATGGAAATACAGGATAAGAATTATGATGCTCCTATTGAAAAGGCGATGATGCAATGCTTGTTTCTGAATATATTGTGGTGGGGAGGATACAGGAAGGGGATCAGCGTGGGCACAAAAACTAAAGAGGAAGTATGGTCATGGCAACTACTGGGAATTCATCAAGTTCTTTGATTGGGAAAGGGAGTTCCATGATAAGAGTAAGAACCATTGCTACTAAAGGTTCTGTGGAATCAGGATTGAAGGGGTGAGAACATAGGTAACTCTGGTGCCCAACAGAGGAGAAGGAGGAACAAAATGGAGAAAGATATTGTTCCAGTTCAATGAGAAATGTCATAAAGTTAAAAAGTGATTTTGCTGTGTTGGACAATAATACACCAGCATCACAATGATGGAAGGAAGACAGTGTCTTGAAGTGTATATTAATCAACACAAATGACATAATCAGGCTATATATAAAGGCAATTGCTACTCCACTAGAAATATTGTTCAATAAGTCTTTAGTGGAGGGCAAAGTTCCAAAGATGTGAAAGATGGCAAATGTTGTGCCTGTATTTAAGAAAGGGCATCAGGAAACTGCACTAAACTGCAGTCCAGTCCCATTAACAAGTGTGACTTGAAAACAATGAAAAATTATCAGAAAGCAAATTATTGATTACAGGCAGAGGAATTAATAAAGAAAGGTCAAGTAGGGTCAGTTGGGGACATCTCGGGCAGTATAAGTAGTGGGTTAGCACAGCTATACGTCAACTCTCAGGTAACTTTCAGGAACAAGGCTGGTATGGTCCAGTGCGGGGAGGGTCAGAGTAAGGAGGTGAACCCAAAACAGATGGAGAACTGTCTCTCTCCTATTGCTGCACAAGCAGACATTAACAGTGATAATACAAACATGCATACTGACAGTAAAAAAAAAAAAAGCAAATTCAGTCCAGAAATCAACTCAAATACCCAGAGGATCATTACGAAATGCAATGAACTTATATCCTATGCAGTTACTGAAAAATCAAACATTAATGAAATCTCAGAGATATGGGTAAGCTCTGATAATAAACACTTAATCATCAAGTTAGCAATACCTGGCAATAAACTATTTACGAAAGATAGCTTGTACAAAGTAGGTGGTGGAGTTTTCATCTACGTTGATACCAGTATAAGTGCTATTAAGATAAAAACAGTAGACATGCAATTGTTTGATCGAGTAAGTATTGAAAGGGTAAAACAGATGTGCAATAATAAATACAGGCACACCACCGATTTTCCGGCAACTGAGGTTTCTGCACCTCCTTTAGTCCGGACAAAATTATGTGAGGTAACTTGAAATTACCACAGCCACCAGACTAGTTTACCGGGTGGCCACAGATGGCGTTGTGTGTTGGGCACCCTTATTTACATTATCTACGCTGCACTTGTTGGTGGTGATTGCACAATTCTGTGAGATTCTTAGCTTATTTTGCTTAAATTTAACCCTAGCTATGGCTTCTAAGACATATAAGAGTTTCATTTGTGGTGTCAGATGTAAACAACAGTCCATATCGATCCAAGATAAAGTAGAACTGTTGAAAAAAATGGACGGTGGTGTTCGGGATGTAAGCTGTGTTTCATCTACAGTATTAGTTCATCAACTGTTTATGATATAAAGAAGCAAAGGGAGAAAACATTGAAATTCTATGGAGACAGCAGTTCCAAGAAGCAGATGATTAGAAAAACTATGAAAGATGGTAAGAGTACTGAGCACGATTGAGTGATGATGGAATGGTTTCGATAGCGTAGGAGTGATGGAGTGGACTTGTCAGGGAGCATGATAATGGACCAGGCTAAATTGTTCCAAAAAGAACTTAAATTACAACATGAGCGTGACTATAGTGAAGGACTGAAGTGTGCGGAGAAAAGCGGTCTGCAAACCACGAAGGAGCAGCTGAATATGTGGACAAATTTGCAAAACTCGTAGCTGACAAGCGCCTCAGTCCTGAGCAGGTGTATAATGCAGAAAAATCTGCATTATTCTGGTGATGCACAACTAGGAGAACACTAACAACAGAAGACGAAGAAGACCCCACAGGATTCAAACAATCTAAGGACAGACTTAACATCTTAGGGTGCTCAAAAATTTGATGTTTGTTTAATTCAGATTTTTAGCAGTCCATGGTATACTTTAGACACATGGGGGATGTATGATTAGTGGGTTAGAGGTGTGTTGACGAATTATTATTACGTGACCACGGTTGGTCCAGCAAAACGGTTAATCTGGCAAGGCTTTGGAATCAAGAGTGCCAGAAAATCGGTGGTGTACCTGTAATGTGTGGTTGAGAGAGCTGAAGAGGGTGTGCTGAAATGATATGGACATATGGAGAAAATAAAAGAGGAAAGGTTGACAAAGAGGATTTATGTATCAGAAGTGGAGGGAACAAGGAGAACTGGGAGACCAAACTGGAGATGGAAGGATGGAGTGAAAAAGATTGTGAGCAATTGGGACCTCAACATCGAGGAAGGTGAAAGACATGCACGGAATAGGGTGAAGTGGAATGATGTGGTATAATGGGGTTGACATGCCATCAATGGACTGAACCAGGACATGTGAAACATTCAGAGTAAACCATGAAAAGTTCTGTGGGGCCTGGATTTGGATAGGGAGCTGTGATTTTGGTGCATTATTCATGATGGCTAGAGAATGCATGAGAGTGAGTGCAGCCTTTCTTTGTCTGTTCCTGGTGCTACCTCAATGATGTGGGAAATGGCAATCAAGTATCCAACAAAATATCTGCCATTATCAACTAGGGTTGTAAAACAGAAACTCTTTTTCAATATAACGATACTTTTGTGACATTTCCTCAGCATCTTCCATTGCAACTCTCCTGTATGTTTACTCTTACATCTTTTCCTTCACAAGATTTCTTGCTTTCTTCTGTCTTTCAATACAAACTTAATTCAGAATACTCTTAAGGGAATGAAGTATATGATGCACAACACAATTTTTGATTAAAACAAGATGAAATAAGAACAGCAACCTTAGAGGCAATCAGGACTGGTAACCCATGAAAATATGTATGCATGAGAAAAGGAATCACCATTGACAAACCAAAAATAGTGTAAGGATTAGCATTTGCAGTAAATGACAATATATAGTTCTAACTTTTTTCATGCCCATATAGTACCACTTTATTACTCTCTGAATTTTTTTTTATCACCTACTGTTGTATCTGTACTTCCCTTTGATTTCATTACTTCATATTTCAAAGCTCCTGCAGTGGACTGCAGCCTGTTATACTAGTCATTCAGATTATGACATGAAAGAACTTAGGTAACAACATATTAGATCTTCTTTTGTATCTATATACATGTGTAAGCATTTTGCATTATTTTCACAGGATTGCCATTGAGCCTCAAGTCTCTTTGTCGAGTAACTCTACGACAGCTTCTTGGGCGAAACAAGTTGGTTAAGCTTTCATCACTAGACCTTCCAGCTTGTCTGTTTCCATTCTTGAACTTTGAAGAGTTTTCTCATCATTCTTCTAGATTTAAAGAGAACAACCACATAAGAATGCATGATAAATGATAGTATGATAAATTAAACTTTGAATCAATGAGAATTTGACAAAAAAAAAGGAACTGGAAAAAATAAGTGAAATATCCTGAAGTCAATCTTGTTGAAGTATATAAATGAAACAACATACTGAAAAGCAATTGTGCTGCACATAAACTACCGAACTTGCACCTTGAACATGTGGTCAACAGTAGACCTTGCATGACTGGAGTGAACCATGCTCTAGGATATTTTTTCAAATTCTGATCAAAAAGTATATGGCTCCTCTATATCAAAAATTCTCCTTTCCTCTTTGATAGATATTCAATTATCCCATTTCTTTTGTGCCAATAAAAATAGTTTTGGAGTCCATATAAATTTCCTTTATGAGATAAATGGAAAACTCAACTACAAGTAATTATCATCACTACTGAATTATCAAGCAATATAAAGTATACAGAACCAATGATTTATAACTAAAAAACATTTAATATGGAAAGTACATATGCGGAAACATTATGCTCACTGGTTCAGTCCCTGTAAAAATTTATGGTCAGCACATGCACTTTCATTTTAAAAAATATTAATGGTGGTACAAAAAATGTATGTTCATCTGTGATTCTTGTTTAATGATGTCTTGTGCATTTTAAATACTGTCGCATTGCAATGTTGTGTTTGCTACCTGATTCAACCATGAATGTGGTGAACCCTACTGACTGTTGGTTGCAGTTACTGTATATACAGATGCCTCCGCACAATTATGTTAAAATTTTCCACTTTCTGGTTATGTATGTTCTGCCATATATGTCATATATATATATTTACTTATTTACACTATTCAGTATATATTTTCAGTAGTATCTTTGTAAATGGTACATCACAAAACACTGCTAAAGATGCAGGAGTATCACAATTTTTACACATGTAGAATGTAATTTTTCTAATACAAATGAAACCCAATACTACAGTAGGACTTTATCTATGTGCATGTGAGCTTCCCAAATGAGTGATTACATCTTATCCATAAGCTACAGGTGTGTTCCTGGAGTTAACATATCAGGAGTCTATTACAGCATGGGTCCAATGGATTTTCATTCCACTTCCCCTTGAACAGCCTCTATATGTCTTGAAAAGTATTCAAAAATGTTTTTGGTAGGTTTATATGACTTATTTTCCACTATGTTAGTGAAGTATATGAATTATAAATGAAAAAGTAGTGTGTGCAGGGTTAGCTGAAAAAAAAATACAGTAAAATATAACTTACCGAGCAGTCATGGTCGATATTCAAATTGGAAAAAATATCCATGTTAATTTATCAATTTTGAGCGAAGTAATGTTAATGCATCACACATCACATTGTCACTGACATCTCCAATACCAAAACCACCATCACTGCTACCAATAACATCACTACCCACTACTACCACCATCACCACCACCATGAACAGATTAAACAGTAATAGATATATCAGACCACACCACCATACTTTCCAAGGAAAATTCTGGAAGGTATAGTACCTAATTTGCATTTAAAGAGTTTCTTGCTGGCATGGCAAACATGAAAACTGTAAAATATCATCATTGAAATCAAGGGAAGCCATGACTTTAAAATGAGAAGACTGTAAATATTCAGAGGCCCAAAACTGTTTAAAACAGATTTTACTCTATATATTGAAAGATTATATATATCTCTGGAAAAATATAAAATGGGCCTGGCTAAGTATCTACAAAAAATGCCATACTAGCTTGAATGTGGAAAGCCTGTCTGTCTATCTATTAATACAATCTATTGATTGAGCCAATATTCAACACACTGTGGTGTATGAAGAACCTATGAAACCATTGTCTACACTGTATGAAAGCAAGCTATTAACAACTGTGTAAATAAACTACTTCCGACACATCAATTCAGCTTTAAGAGGAAAGACAAGATTTATATCAGACTATATTTGTAAATTTGTGGTTCAATATGTTACTTTTCAGAATCAGTAAAGCATTATTACAAAAACTGCAAGGGATAATGACACATGACAAGGTGAAATGATGTCGAAAGGAAAAATCATATGTTCAGTGAACAGTGATGAAGGCAAACAGCAAAGCATTAATCTTGAGTATTTGTCAAATGAAGAAAGTGAATAAAAACAAACAAAGATTGACAAAGAATTTTACAAAGAGTATTAAACTATCATAGAGCTTATAGATCACTCAGGTGTGAGAAGCTGTCTGAAAAATTATGGGTGCAACAGATATACAACTGGAAGAGGGTATTCAAAGGAACTGAACTGATAGGAGATAAAAGATGGTGATAAACATAATGTGTTGGTATAAAGGAGTAAAGACTGGAAGAGACTGCAGTGTTCAGTGCAGAAGAGGTTACAAAGGACACAGTAAGGAAGGCAGTCATGCATCCAAAAAATGTAAAATAAAAAGCTGGATTCATGGAGAATGTGGTTAAGAATGGAGAGAAAACATTATCTGAATGGAAAATAAATGTAAGGTAATTGGATTTAAGCCAGGTGAAACCACTGACTGTTTCCTCTATGCAAAGGAGATTAGAAATGGATATAAAATGAAAGTCATAATACTGTGTACTGGGATAGAAGACTGTCAAATGTTATGCTTTTCTGTAACATGCATGAGTACAAAAAAAAAATTATGATGAATAGGTTTTAAATAAATATATCTATATACAAGGGCTCCCTATCTCTCTGTTTTCTATGGAGTACATCAATCCATAAATGAAAGTGGATGGTAAAATTATGGAAGACACTGTTTCTAGAGAACACTTAAAACACAGTTTCCTTTATGGACAGCATATTATCAAAATCAAAAGAAGCCATGATTTTAAACATAGGCTTTGTTGAGCTGTGGTGGACAGTGCTTAGTTCAAAACTCACAAGTCAGATGTTCAACTTGCCTGAGATTATTTATGGCCTGTGTCAACAGGACCATTAGCATGTGCTCTCTCTTTGCATTTATATTCATTTATTATACTTAATCACCGTTACCCGCGTTAGTGAGGTAGTGCAAGGAAACTGATGAAAGAATGGCCCAACCCATCCACATACACATGTATAAAAATAAACGCCCACACATGCACATTTTAATGTACACATACATTTACATACAAACACAAATATACACATGTAC
>JAUUDZ010461565.1:0-12188 GCA_032361705.1 Panulirus versicolor | reverse complement strand
TTTTTATTACCACACATCTCTCTTACCCTTTCATTACTTACTCGATCAAACCACCTCACACCACATATTGTCCTCAGTATTACATCATATACTATCATATATTACATCATATACTATGACGATGGAATCAGGCATGTCCAACTGTTAAAACAGAATAATGGATACCACCAAAGGTAGTCTCGCCTACATTAAAACAGGCCCCACCCCTACCTACCTAAACCAGGTCACACCTTATCTACTTAAATCAAGCCACACCAAACCTCGCTCACCCATCCACGTTGGGCCTATCACTCTAACATTATCTACATAAATCAAGCCTCACCAAATCTCACCTTACTTGGGCAGAAGCAAGCCATAGTAGTTAAACCAAAGGTTGTCATTTCCCAAAGTTGATTTCGATGGACTAAAATGGACTTTCCCCCAGAGTATAATGTACCCAGCCTGCATAAGTTATTCAGTGCTCCAGCAGGGTAGAATATACCAATTCAGTCCAGTAAGCAGTACAAGTTTAGTTGAAAATAGAAGGAAGGCAACGACAAGATTCCTCATGACTCCAAGACATAACTGGATAGTGTCTTCAAAGGTGTAGAAGACACCAAGGTTGCTCAACATAGAACAGCGATGGACTGAAACAGCCTGGGATACGAGCCCTTCAGGGAGAAAATATGGTCACAGACCAAGTTTTGTGGTAGAAGACAGTTCGAAAGAAGCATATGGTCCTCTCCGTCTGATTATCAAATTCACTACAGCTTTGTTATCTTTTGGTGTAGCCAGGTGAACAAAATCCAGTACACAGTTGTAGCTGAAAATATGTGATTTTTATTACGTTACTAAAGTAAATCTATTCTGGTTGGTTTTTTATCTACATAGCAGAAGTGGTATGTTTTGGCCTCTTGTGGATATCCGTCACACTCTGGTATGGACAGCGCGGGAGGCACACTGGCACTCGTGTCTCTGGAGTGTTTTTTAACGACTATGATCCGGTCATCAGGGGATGTAGTACCATGACGATGGTCCAGGTGCCTCGGGAGGGAAGTTTCCTCGAATTTCATATTTCATCCGATGGCACCTTATACTCACTCTAGTTTGCTGGGCTGTATCAGACCACGTCCTCAACAAATATAACTTCGTGTGAAGCTCTTGCAAATTTCCTCTAATATGAAATTCGCCCGCCACTTCATCATGATGGTATTGATACTAATTCAACCTGGACAGAGCGACGTCGTAACAATAATTTCACCAGGACTTTAACGAGATTGATAAGAATGTGCCCAGCAACCTTGAGGGTTAAGCTTAGCCAGGGATGAGTACAGGACGAGGGAGGGTGCGGGCCCTCACACTACACCAGCAGATATTTTAGTTCACCGAGAAATAATTATACGACACATACTGCTTGGGTCGTCTTGCGACGCAGGCCTCTCTCAAAAACTTTGCGTCGGCAGTATAGGAAAGCTGCTGCACGTAACGTTCATGTACAAGCGCTAGTTCAAGGTAGAACGTTTAACCACAGTTTTACCACTGTGTCTGTACTTGGCCAATTGAACGGCAGACATGATACTCAACAATCTCTGAGTGGATGAGCAAAATGTGCGTCATTTCCCCATATACATTTTTCGTGAATATTCCTGGCACGGTTAACAAGACAAGCATGTTCCTCGCTTGACCTGAGAACTTAGTTCAAAACACCTTTTAGCTAATACATATAATTGCAGAAAGTGGTCATCGCGCTCATTAAGATTCGTGGCAACCTTCCTCTAGATTTCACGTGAGTCGTTTCATATGCGTTCACTACAGACCCTTCCAAGCCAACTTGTAGCGTAGCCTCTCACCGTACACAGTTTGTCGGCGGCGGGACTTGTGATATGTTCATTCCACTTACCATGTTATCCTCACGTGGCGTGAGGCTAACCGTACTGTTACCAGTCATGTCCAGACCATTTTTCATACACATCACTCGTTATATTTACTTTAAATGACAAGGAAAATACCACGTGATTATTATGAGTTGTTACGGGAGAAGGCTTTACACCTGTGTTGCCCCGTCACAATCATGTTTGTGCTACTACTACTACACCCCGCCCCCACATACATATGACCCAGGAGGTAGGGTACACCAGACCCAGGATACTATCATGACGGTACGTGTACACGCAGGTCTGAGGCCGTACCGGGGGAAGGTGAGCAGCAAGTGCCTGCGGGTGCTGGGCGCGGTGTGGCGGGCCACCTTCGCACGGGTCGGGGAGGACTGGGTCTTCCTGGCCGTCCTGGGGGTCGTCATGGCCATCATATCCTTCATCATGGACTACGGCATCGCCATGTGTAATAAAGGTACGTACGTATGTATGTATCTCTTCCTTCCTCCCCTACCATCCTGACCTTCCCTCTGTCCATCTTGGTAGCTTTAGATCATGATTTATCTGTACGTACACATACCTGTGGCTATGTTTGTCTGTCTGTCTGCTTCTGTGCAGTTACATAATTGTAATTACATATTTGTGTGTGTGTGTGTGTGTGTGGAGAGAGAGAGAGAGAGAGAGAGAGAGAGAGAGAGAGAGAGAGAGAGAGTTGCAAAGCGTTACGTACATACACAGACCCAAAGTCCAAGCGAGGTGGTCTGGCCTTAACGTTAAGATACCTTACAAAACATAAAACTGCCTTGAAAGCAGTTGAAGAAAAGATAGAGAGTCGGTACGAGTGGCGTGGGGGCGACGATAGTTACGTGTGAGCAGATGAACTCCACCTTAGTAAGGTATATGTTAGCACGAAATCAGCAGCTGAGGTGTATGTGCCATGCTGTGTCCACCTGGCGGGGAGATGCATCACACTGTCACTGGAGACGACCCTTCCCAGGAGAGTGTACCCTGCGGCGAGATGGTGCGACCCTTGCATACAACGGTGCGAAGGACGTACTATAGTGTTAAAGGCTCATATCATGGTGCTCAAGTGGCTGACGACCAAACGAGAGTCGCCAGGAGCAGAGTGTCAGTGAAAGATGGAGTAAGTATGCGAGTGGACTGAGGCAACAATTGTAGAGAATGATGTAATATTTCAAGACCCAAATGAGATATTCAAAGATATTGTCACATCAGGACACAACCGGGTCAACACATAGCCTGCAGGTCTTGAAAACATTGAAATATCTGGAAAAAACATAAAGAGATTGCTTGAGGTATATAGGGCTCACGGTCCTCATGACGTGGCCAGATTTACTGAAGGATTTGTTCCACATGTTCTAGAGGAGAGTAGAGGTAAGAGAGTGGAAGAAGGGCACATGTGCTACTTGATATCATTAAGGAGAACAGGAAGTTGCACTGAGCGCAAAGTCTTTCGGACAAATTTACAATTGAAACACTTGAAAAAATAATTGGAAAGCAAACGGATGACTGCTTGCAAGGGAGAAACTGCTTGTTTGAGAGTAAATACGCATTCTGGGACAGGATATGTGTAACTCATCACTTAGACCTGTGTGATAGACGTCCATTATACAAGGTAAGCATGGACGGGCCAGCCAGTGCCTGTACCATATATCAGGTTTGTAAAGAAAGCGGATCTTCGGGCAGGAATTAGGGAGAAACTCCTTGTATGGACAGAATCTTAGGTGGGTGGAGAGGAACAAATGTCATAGGAGCCTTTGGAAGCGGCTGGGGGCTGGGATGATTGATTCCCAGCACTTGACTAATGCAGTTTGTGGACGATGCCTTGGTCATGCGGGAAGTAAGTGCCATGATCATGCGGGAAGTAAAGTCATGAAAAATTTGATCAACTTGATACCAGGCAAATGAAATAGAGTTGGTGTGATGTGTTGTTGATGAGATACAACACAAGTAAACATGGTATGTACTGAGGATGGCACACGGTGAAAGATCAACTCAAAACTAATATTATCCAGCAGGAAATATGCTGCAGGAATTTGCGTGTGAGAAGAACTTGTTAATCAGCGTTGTAACTTACTTGTCGCCAGAATCTCACCTTAGAAAAATTTAAGGAAGATTAACTGTTTACAAATATTAGTTTCTCATAAGTACGTATTGAACCAAAACTGGACTTATGTTACTCAAGTATGGTCATCACACTTTAAGAAGAACAAAAAAAAACTAACAGAATGTTCAGTGGAGGGCAACAATGATGGTACCAGAGTTAAGATGGCTGAGTTACGCGACGGGTTAGAGACCACAAATTTGTCCATCGTAAAAGACAAAAGAATAAGAGGTGACTTGAGCACAACCTTATGTTTGGAAACAAGCTTGGTGTCACCCACTTCGAAAGATGCACGGAATGAGTATAACAGGATAAGAAATGAAGAACAAATGAACTTTGATTAGGATACTGTGGTCAAGGCAGGTGAAAATCCAAAAGTTTTCCATCAGATTATCAGGTCAGTTGTCAGTTAAGGAAGAGCGAGTCATGGTAAGGCTTCAAATGGAAAATATGTTGAGGATGATGCAAGTATATGTGAGGAACTGAATAACAAGTTCAAAAGTTTTACCATAGTGAAAACACCATAGCTTCACCACCAGTGAAATGGAATGGGAGTTTTTGGAAATTGTTGAGATATTTAGAAAGATGTTAACAGAATACGAGGACTTCTGCAGATACATCAGAATTATCGTTCAATATGTCAGTGGAAAGTGGCATAATGTTAAGGGAATGGAGAAGGGCAAACGTCACAACTACATTTAAGAAGACCGAGAATAGGCGCTGACCTTCAGACAAGGCTCACTAACGAGCGTAATGTGTAAGGTTCTGGAAAAGAGTATTAGAAAGCAAGTGAATGGCTTTCTACGGAGGAGAAACTACGCAAGTGAGACAACATGGTTTTATGGGAAGGAGGTCTTATGTAACTAACCTCTTGTTCTTCTACGAGATAGTGAGCTCTGTCCAGGACAGAAGGGAAGTCTGGATAAACTGTGAATATCTGGACTACCAGAAAGCATTTGACACCTTACCGCATGGGAGCCTGTTTAAGATGTATCAGGCAGGAATAAGGGAGAAACACCCTTGATGGATGGAAGATTATCTCAGTAAGAGGGAACGGACTCATGTTAGTGGATTCTTTTCGACATGGGTCGAGGTTGCCAGCGTCGAGCCACAGGGTTCGGTTCTGGGACTATTACTCTTCTTGATCTATATCAATGACTTGTCTGAAGGTATGGAATCTTACCTGAATATATTTGCAGATGATGCACAGCTCACGAGGAAACTGAAAAGCGAGAAGGACTGCAACAGCAAACAAGGGGACCTAAACAGACCCTAAAGTTAGTCTGATAAATGAGTGATGAATTTTACCCCAAGAAAATGTAAAGTAATGAGGATGGGAGAAAGACGACCTCAAAATTATCTAGCAGGGGGTAAGCTTCAGGACTTTGTGTGAGATAGCCTTGGGAGTCTACATCGTCGCCAGAGTCCCACATTAGTAGAACAATAATGAAGACCAACTGTCTGCTGGCAGATATCACAAGAGCCTTCAAGGAAATATTTCGCAAGCTGTTCATATCCTGAATAATGCCAAAACTAGAATATCCTTCTCAGGTTTGGTTACCGTACCTAAAGAAACACCAAGAACTAATAAAGAAAATCCAAAGGAGGACACCTAAGATGGTACCAGAATCAAGGGAGTTAAGTTACAGGGGAAGGCTGGAATCTTTAGATTTATCCACCCTAGAAGAGAGAAGAGTGAGGGGTGGCCTGATCATAACTTTTGAATTTTTAGAACGGATCGACGATGTTCATGATAGATAGAGCTACTAGAGAACATAACATAAATTAAGCTAAAAGATTGTTAAAGAAGATGTAAACAAGAAATTGTATGATAGAGTGGTGGATTAATGGACAAGATCACCTGAGGCTATGGTTAATGCAGACAGCGTTAATAAATTCAAGAGGTTGTGTATGATAGTAGAGAGTCTTTAAGAGATGGGGAGGCCACGAGTGTAAAACTCCCTCCCCGTACAGTTCACATACAGTAGGTAGGTAATCACACACACGCACACCAGCTTAAGCCAGGTACCCATTCATCGACCAGCCCCAACGGTTGAATGAACTTCTGTGTTGGGTCTGGGACCGACTGCCACGCTCAGGATCCGAACCCATGTAGTCCCGTGCTGATTCATGGACGGTTGCGTTAACGACTACACCACGACAGCCCTTGTGTTTGTGGCAATGCTATGAATAATCTAGTGTGTTGCAGTGCTGGTAGTACTATTGTGTGTTGCAATGCTGGTAATATTGTTTTGTGTGTTGCAGCCTGGTAATGTGTGTGTGTGTTGCAGTCTGGTAATATTGTAGTGTTGCAGACTGGTAATATTGTGTTGCAGCGCTGGTGATATTGTTGTGTTGCAGCTCTGGTAATATTGTTATGTGTTGCAGCTCTGGTGATTTTGTTGTGTGTTGCAGCACTGGTAATAGTGTGTGTGTGTGTTGCGGTGTGGTAGTACTAGTGTGTGTTGCATTGCTGGTAATACTGTTGTTTGTGTTGCAGCATTGGTGATATTGTTCTTTGTATTGCAGCTCTGGTAATATTGTGTGTTGCAGCACTGGATATATTTTTGTGTGTTGTAGTTCTGGTAATATTGTGTGTTGCAGCTCTGGTAATATTATTGTGTGTTGCAGCACTCGATATATATTGTGTTGCAGCTCTGGTAATATTGTTGTGTGTGTTGCAGCTCTGGTAATATTGTTGTGTGTGTTGCAGCTCTGATAATATTGTTGTGTGTTGCAGCTCTGGTAATATTGTTGTGTGTTGCAGCTCTGGTAATACTAATGTGTGTGTTGCAGCTCTGGTAATATTGTTGTGTGTTGCAGCTCTGGTAATATTGTTGTGTATGTTGCAGCACTGGTAATATTGTTGTGTGTTGCAGCTCTGGTAATAATAATGTGTGTGTTGCAGCTCTGGTAATATTGTTGTGTATGTTGCACTTCTGATAATATTGTTGTGTGTTGCAGCTCTGGTAATATTGTGTGTTGCAGCTCTGGTAATGTGTGTGTTGCATCTCTGGTAATATTGTTGTGTTGCAGCTCTGGTAATACTGTTGTGTGTGTTGCAGCTCTGGTGATATTGTTATGTGTTGCATCTCAGGTAATATTGCTGTGTGTGTTGCAGCTTTGGTAATATTGTTTTGTGTGTTCAGCACTGATGATATTGTTGTGTGTTGCAGCTCTGGTAATATCGTTGTGTGTGTTGCAGCTCTGGTAATATTGTTGTGTGTGTTGCAGCTTTGGTAATATTGTTGTGTGTTGCAGCACTGGTAATATTGTTGTGTGTGTTGCAGCACTGGTAATATTGTTGTGTGTTGCAACACTGGTAATATTGTTGTGTGTGTTGCAGCTCTTGTAATATTATTGTGTGTTGCACACTGGATATATTGTGTGTGTTGCAGCTCCGGTAATATTGTGTGTGTTGCACACCACTAATATTGTTATGTATGTGTTGCAGCTCTGGTAATATTGTTTTGTGTGTTACAGCACTGCTAATATTGTTATGTGTGTGTTGCAGCTCTGGTAATATTATTGTGTGTGTTGTAGCACTGGTAGTATTGTTGTTTGTGTTGCAGCTTTGGTAGTATTGTTTTGTGTGTTGCAGCTATGGTAATATTGTTATGTTTGTGTTGCAGCTCTTGTAATATTATTATGTGTATGGCAGCAATGGTTATATTGTGTGTGTTGCAGCTCTGGTAATATTATTATGTGTGTTGCAGCTCTGGTTATATTGTTGTGTGTGTTGCAGCACGGATCTGGTTGTACCGGGACCTGGCAAGCCATACAGCACTACAGTACCTGGCCTGGGTCTCCCTGCCTGTTTGTCTGATCCTCTTCTCTGCTGGCTTCGTGCACATCCTCGCTCCGCAGGCTGTCGGTCAGTAAGCCACTCATCAATCATTCTTCCTCATTTTGCCTCTCGTAACTACATCCTCACTTCACCCTCACCCATTCCGTATTAGTCTAATGCATTTGTCTTTCTCCTGCCTCTTATGTAACTATCAACTTCTGACCTGTTTATAAGTCATATTTCCTGTATTATTTGTGTGGTGTATGGTAAGACCCATCGCAGATATGCCCCTTCATATCAGCACTCTGTCATACCACTGAAGTTGTCCAGTCTGTGTGAGTACCAATCGCTCTTTCTCTCTACTCGTTAAGATTACTCATTGATAGACTTAGATTTCCATTAATGTGTCACCCCACTCACAACTTCCTTAACGCATGATCGATCATTGTTTGTAACATCTTAATATCCCACTTTCTCAATGACTGATTCACTGAACCTGGCCCTCTTACCTGCCCCTCTCCATAACTATCTATATCTCTGACACCCGCTTCCTCCGGGAACTCCCATCAAGTGATGGCCACAGCAAAAGTCTCCACTTATCCCTGTCATTACATCCTCCTTGACATACACCATTCCACACATTCTTCCTCTGTTTCTCTCCCTCCAGTATTCCTCCACCCTTTTTGCCCATGTCACAGGTTGTCTTCCATTCACACCAACCACGTTAATTGTACTATCATACACACTCCTTGTAAATTCCCAGTGTTGCATTCTTTCCTCAAGATCAAATCACCTCAAAGTATTACGTTTCACCCATTCTAATAATCCACAATTCACTCCCTTTGCATTCTTTGCCATACCACATCTCTTATACGCCCTTTCATTTCTTTCTTAACCTCTGTGCCTCGTTCCACATCCATGTTTCATCTGCATAAGTTAGGGTTGGGAGGACTGTGCTGTCCCTTAATCCTCTCCTCTTTTCCATACCTTTACCCTTCATTATTCTATTAAAGGACCCATTGTCTCCTCTACCCTGTACTACTCTCTCCCTTATCTCTCCTTCCATATCACCATATTTACCCAAGACAGCTCCCTGATATTTAAATTCCCTCACTTTTTCCAGTTCTTCCCTCCTCCCATATCCACAGCACAATTTAGTGCACTTTCTTGTTTCACTCTATATGGTTTTACAAAATTTATTGTTTCCTTCTGTTTCCTTTCAAATACCATTACTTTACCTTTACTTGCATTTACCTTTAATCACACGCTTCCATCATAAAACACACTTACAACCCTCTGCAACTCCTCTTCACTCTCCACAAACAACACAGTATCATCTGCAAACAGGCTTACCCCTAGCCACCATACCTCACTGCTACTGGGTGATTTGAATGCGAAGGTGAAAAATGTGGCAGTAGGGGTATAATTGGTGTACGTGAGGTATTCAGTGTTGTGAATGGAAGTGGTGAAGAGCTTGTGGATTTATGTGCTGAAAAAAACTGGTGATTGGGAATACATGTTTTAAAAGGGAGACATACATAAGTATGCATATGTGAGAAGGAGAGATAGTCAAGGGGCATTATTGGAGTACATGTTAATTGATAGTTGTGTAAAAGAGAGACTTTTGGATGTTAATGTGCTGAGAATGGCAGCTAGTGGGATGTCTGATCACTATCTTGTGGAGGGAAAGGTGAAGATTTGTAGAGGTTCTTAAAAGAATATGAGAAAATGTCGGGAGAAGAGAGTGGTGAGAGTAAGGAAGCGTGGAAAGGAGAATTGTGTGAAAAAATACCTGGAGATACTGAGTTTAGAATGGCAAAAGGTCTTAGCAAATGACATGAGGGGAGTACATGAGAAATGGGATGTATTTAGGAAAGCAATGATGGCATGTGCAAGAGTTGCATGTAGCATGAGAAAGGTAGAAGATGTTCAGATTAAAAAGGTAGTGAGTGGTGGGATGGAGATGTAAAGTCATTAGTGAAAGAGAAAAGACAGGCATTTGGAAGGTACTTCCTTGGAAGGAGTGCAAATGACTGGGAGATGTACTGAAGAAGGTGGGAGGAGGTCAAGGGGAAGGTGCAAGAGTTGAAAAAGAGGGCAAATGGAGAATTGAGGTGAGAGAGTATCATTTAATTTTAGGGAGGATAAAAAGATGTTTTGAAAGGAAGCAGATAATGTACAAAAGACAAGAGAACAGATTGGAACATCGATGAAGGGGGCAAGAGGGGAAGGGATATCAGGTAGTGATGTTGTGAGATGTGGAGAGTATTTTGAAGGATTGTTCAATGTGTTTGGTGAGAGTGGCTGATGTAGGGCATTTTGGTTGGGATGGTGTGTAAAGTGAGAGAGTCAGGGAGGGGGGTTTGGTGAAAAGAGAAGAGGTGGTAAAAGCCTTGCGGAAGATGAAATCCGGCAACGCGGCAAGAGTGGATGATGTTGCAGTAAGATTAATTAAAGAAGGGGGTGAATGTGTTATTGATTGGATGGTAATGATATTCATTGTATATATGGATCACTCTGAAGTGTCTGAAGATTGGCAGACTGCATTTATAGTGCCATTATACAAAGTCAAAGGGGATGAAGGTGAGTGTTCAAACTACAGAAGCATACGTTTGTTGAGTATACCTGGTAAATTGTATGGGAGAGTGTTGATTGAAAGGATGAAGGCATGAACAGAACATCAGACTGGGAAGAAGCAGTGTGGTTTCATAAGTGTACAGGATGTGTAGGTCAGGTGTTTGCATTGAAGAATGTGTGTGAGAAATACTTAGAAAAACAGATGCATTTGTATGTGGCATTTATGGATCTGAAGAAGGCATATGATAGGGTTGATAGAGATACTTTGTGGAGAAGTTTTTATCAAGGGTGTAAGGCATGTGTACGATTATGAAGAAAAGAGAGTGACTGGTTCCCATTGAAGGTTAGTCTGTGGCAGTGGTGTGTGATGTCGCTATAATTGTTTAATTTGTTTATGGATTGAGTGGTTAGGAAGTTAAATGCAAGAGTTTTAGAGAGAGGAGCGAGTATGCAGTTTGCTGGGGTTGAGAGGGCCTGGGAAGTGAGTCAGTTGTTCTTTGCCAATGATACAGCACTGGTGGCTAATTCGAGTGAAAAACTGCAGAAGTTGGTAACTCATTTTGGAAAAGTGTGTGAATTGAGAAAGTTGAGACTGAATGTGAATAAGAGCAAGGTTATTAGGTCCAGCAGGGTTAAGGGACAGGTTAATTGGGATATTAAGTCTGAATGATAAGAATTGGAGGAAAGGTGCTTTGCATCCCTAGGAGTGGACTTAACAGCGAGTGGAACCGTGGAAGCGGAAGTGAGTCACAGGGTAGGGGAGGGGGCGAAGGTTTTGGGAGGGATGAAGAATAAGTGGAATGAGAGAACATTATCTTGGAGAGCAAAAATGGGTGTTTCAACAATTAGTAGTTCCAACAATATTATATGGTTCCAAGGCATGGGCTATGAATAAGGTTGTCTGGAGGTGGATGTTGGAAATGAAATGTTTGAGGACAATATGCAGTGTGAAGTGGTTTGATCGAGTAAGTAATGAAAGGGTAAGAGAGATGTGTGGAAAGATGTATGGAAATAAAAAGAGTGTGGTTGAGAGAGCAGAAGAGGGTGTATTGAAATGATTTAGACATATGGAAAGAATGAGTGGAGAAAGATTGACAAAGAGGATATATGTGTCAGAAGTAGAGGGAACAAAAGGAAGAGGGAGACCAAATTGGAGATGGAAGGAATAGAGTGAGTTGGAATTATGTGATGTACTAGGGTTGACGTGCTATTAATAGACTGAACCAGGGTATGTGAAACGACTGAGGTAAACCATGGAAATGTCTGTGGAGCCAGATGTGGATAGGGAGCTGTGGTTTCAATGCATTACACATGACATCTAGGGAATGAGTGAGAGCGGATGTGGCCTTTTTTAAGTGTTTTCCTGGCGCTACCTCTTTGAAGCAGGGTGTGGCAATGCTGTTTCCTTTGGTGGGGTGGCACCGGGAATGGATGAAGGTGAGCAGGTATAAATATGTACATGTGTGTATATGCATATGTATGTGCATGTATATGCATGTATTTGTAATTGTATGTTGATATGTATATGTGTAAGATGTATTTGTACGTGTATGTGCATGTATGTATATATGTGAGTATATAAATGGATTGTTCTTTCCTCAACTGTTTCTTGGTGCTACCTCGCTAACGTGGGAAATGGCTATCAAGTATGATAAGGCAAGGCAGCAGGATTGGATGGTATTCCTTGCACGCCTTTCACCCTCCTGCATGTTCAGGCCCCAATCACTTAAAACCTTTTTCACTCCATCCTTCCACCTCCAGTTTGGTCGCCCACTTCTCCTCGTTCCCTCCACTTCTGACACATATATCCTCTTTGTCAGTCTTTCCTCACTCATTCTCTCCATGT
>JAUUDZ010461554.1:0-10697 GCA_032361705.1 Panulirus versicolor | reverse complement strand
TCAGCTCCCTATTCACTCCCAAGCCCTGTTTCAGTCCATTGACAGCACATCAACCCCAAGATACTTGTTAAACCTGTAGTGGAATAAGTAGCAAAACATAGCTTATATAAGAACATAACTTAGTTAAATGGATTGGATTTTTTTTTCTAACAGAAAATTCAAGATATAGCAAGTGGAACTTGTCAGATGAGTATACTTTTTCAGGAATTTCTCAAGGAGTAGTATAGACAATTATAACGTCCAACATAGACATGCTGTGTCCATAAAAAACATTGTCTGGTTCCCATATATTTTCAGAGGTGATACATGGCATAGGCTTATTTTCGGGAAAGCATAACGAGCATATGATAGTCTCAGGGAGAAATCATCTTAGATATGGTTACTGAGACTAGTCTTTCTAATGGTGTGGGCACCAACTCAGTGTTCCTTAGGCTGTCTTGAGGGAAGGTTGTTCTTTCTTTGCTCTTCCAGAATGCCACTTCATTTTGGTAATTTAGCTTTTGGACATTGTTTTTCTTCCATCTGTATCTGAAGATAATTGGCCATTACATTTCTGAAGAGGAGAAAGCCCGATTTTTCACCTAAAGCAAGAAAATGTGGTACACGTGAGAGTTAGGTGCACTGAGCACTCGGAACACACAATCAGGCAGCTGCTTCCTGTATTCTCTCAACAGTGCTTTGCCTCATTTAGGAGATGAAGACCTTGTGAACCCAAAACATGGACCTAGAATACTTCAGGAACCTTACCAGTTCCATGTCCAGACATCTGTAGGAGGTAATTAGGGCTAAAGGAGAGATGACAAAGTACTGAAATGCAAGTGTGACATCATCTTTGAAAATGTATGGGGAGGCAGACAAGGTTTTTGTGGACAATGTTTACACATAAAAGAAAGTATAATAGTGTTTTATAGACACCACCGATTTTCCGGCAACTGATGGTTTGGCACCTCCTTTAGTATGGATAAAATTGCGTGAGGGAACTTGAAATTACCGTGGCCACCAGACTTGTTTACTGGGCAGCCACAGATGGCGTTGTGTGTAGGGCGCTCTTATTTACATTCTTTACACTGCACTCTTTGGTGGTGATACTACAATCCTGTGAGATTCTTAGCTTATTTTATTTAGATTTAACCCTAGCTTTGGCTTCTAAGACACATGAGAGTGGCAGCCATAGTGTCAAACATAAACACCAGTCCATATTGATCCAAGATAAAGTATAAACTGTTGAAAAAATGGACCATGGTGTTTTGGTGCGTAAGCTGTGTGACATCTGCTGTATTGGTTCATCAACTGTTTATGATATAAAGAAGCAAAGGGAGAATATATTGAAATTCTATGCAGACAGCGATTCCAAGAAGCAAATGATGATTAGAAAAACTATGAAAGATAGTAAGAGTACTGAGCACGATTGAGTGATGATGGAATGGTTTCGACAGCATGTGAGTGATGGAGTGAACTTGTCAGGTAGTATGATAATGGACCAGGCTAAGTTGTTCCTTAAAGAACTTAAATTACAACATGAACTTGACTATAGTGAAGGATGGCTTCAAAGATTCAAGAAGCATCATGAAATTTCCACGAATAAAGTGTGAAGAAAAAAGCGGTTTGCATACCATGAAGGAGCTCCCGAGTATGTGGATGAATTTGTGAAACTTGTAGCTGATGAGCACCTCCGTCCTGAGCAGGTGCATAATGCATACAAAACTGCATTATTCTGGTGATGCACACCTAGGAAAACTCTTAACAACAAAAGATGAAGAAGACCCCACAGGATTCAATCAGGGGTGTGTCTAGGGAAAATAGCGCCTATGGCAAGTACTGAAATTGTGCCCCATCCAAACATATGACTCTAATATTTTTTATTTTTATTACCTCCACCAAGGAGATTATGTTTTTACCGGCATTTGTTTGTTTGTCTGTGAGCAACCTTCAACATAAGTTATGAACAGGTTGTGATGAAATTTTCAGGGAGTCATAAATGACACAAGGACCAATTGATTAAAATTTGGGAGTGATCCAAGTCATTGTCTGGATCCAAGACGCCATTAAGGAAATATCAATTTTTGTGAATAACTATTGAACCAATTATGATATCAGTGTGATCCCAAATGCCAAAGATAAGTTTTCATGGTCAGGAAATCTTATTCTTTAAGATCCAAATCATTGTCTGGATCCAGGATGCCTTTACGCCACTGGCGCCCCCTTCAAGTGGCGCCCAGAGCACTTGCCCTACCTGCCATACCCTTGACACACCACTGGATTCAAACAATCTAAGGACAGACTTACCATCTTAGGATGCTCAAACCTTTAATATTTGTTTTATTTAAATTTCTATCAGTCCATGGTATACTTTAGACACATGGGAGATGTGTAATTAGTGGGTTAGAGGTGTGTTGATGAATTTTTATTATGTGACCACGGTTGTTCCGGCAAAATGGTTGATCCGACAAGGCTTTGAAACCAAGAGTGCCGCAAAATCGGTGGTCTACCTGTATTATGAAATGTTACATGAAGTAGAAAAACCTTCCTGAAGTTTAGAGCCTTTTGTATATTAATTTTGATGACATGTATAGGATGTGTCATGCATTTGTAATGTATTTTCTTTTTATATTGCAGCACAATTTATAATTCATAGAAAATAGTTTTGATTATTATGTAGATTCTTTTTGAATGTGACATTCATAAAGTTGTTAAGAGCAGAAATGAAATCATGCATATATTATACATTAGTGTTGATTTTTAAAGTTTATTATATGACTCTGGAATAATTTAAGCAAATCCTTTTCTTAAAAGTAAGAGGTAACTTGATAGAATGCCTGAAAATGCATAATATGTGAATTTTGTGTTCTTTACATAATCCTGGATATTTATCAAGAACTAGATTTATATTCATAAATGCTAATTATCATTTGGTGATTTTAGAATTTCCATTTACATATTCTGTCGTTCTTAAATAATTTTTTTTTTTACAAGTTTATTGATATCTCAATGTAGACTTTTCTCCTTTCTGGTTTTTGTGATATTTGATGTTAACAAAATTATAATTCTTTAGAAATTTAGTCAGTGCATTCAATGAAATTTTATGGTTCTTTAATTGAATAAAAAAGTATGCCGTGATTTTGTAAGACGAATCCAATTGCCTGTGATCCTTTTTCTAAGTGTGTTATTATTGTTTTTAAGCAAATGACTGAAGTACTTCATTGATTTCATATATCAACATATTTTTTCCACTAGATTCAGAGTCTGATAAGAAATTTTTGATTGCTTTGGAAATTCCCTATTATTGACACACTTGTTTATTGTCAATTTTTGGTTTGGTTAATCTTAGTTGTGACCTTTTTTTTTTCTTTTTTTTCTTTTACATTGGAGGCTCCAGTCAAGGACAAAAGCCTTATCGAGGCCAGCCCTAATTGAAATATAGAGAGGTTAATGAAAGGGTAAAAGAAGATGAAGGCAAGGGAAAATTTTTGAAAATTTTGGATGTGAAAATCTTTTTTAAAATGTGCCAGGTTATAGTTATGGGAAAGACATGAGAGGGTACAGAGTTTCAAAGCTTCAAGGTGTAGGAGAAAGAAATAGGTTTCAAAATGGCCCACCCTTGAGTTGCCAACAGCCTCATAGTATTCATGTGGTGCAGCAGCTTGCTGAGTATTTATGGTCTGGCTAGTAGTGGGGGCTCATGTACAGCCAGCTTTCAGGAGCAAAAACTGAAGTAATACCTATATAAGAGGGAAAGGAAGCCAACATTGCAGTGTAGGGCAAGCATGTTAAGTTTTGAAGTCTGACTGCTTTTGACTAATCTCTGTCAAGTAAAGCTGCAGAGCTAAAACCAACCCAGATGTTAGAGAAGTGCTCCGTACAAGAAAGGATCAATCCTTTGTATAAATAGAGCAACTGTTCGGAAGAAAAGAAATTTTAACATCAAAATAGGATTCTCGGTTTCTTAGAAGCAGACTTAGATATTTCCATAAGGTGGGATTTCCAAGAGAGAGTGGATGTTACAGTAATAACAAGTACGTTCGTTGAGTCTAAAGGTGAAATAATGGAACCATCAAAGGAGAATGGAAAGTTGTGACGAATTTTCTAGAGATGGGTAGAAGATGGGTCCCTGGAGCATCAGACTTAACCAGATTTCATTTACCCAATTGAGGTATTCTTGTCCAAGTCCGAGGTTATTGAGGAAGTTGTGTTAAGACAAGATGCAGATTAAGTGACAGAAGAAGGAGCAAGATTGAGAGATGTGGAGGAATGCAGCAGTGAGTCATCAGCATATGAGTGCATTTCATTATTTGTGGAAGGAAGGATATCTAATAAAAAGGAGCAAAAGTATGGGAGACAAGACGCTCTAACCTTGAGGGACACCACTGTTGATGAAGAAAGGGGGAAAGGCTGTTCCATCAACAAGGACAGACATAGAGTGGCCAGAGAGGAAGTTAGATTTGCAGGAGGGAAGCCAAAAAAAGGGGAGCTTAGAGATGAGATCCTGTCAAAAGCTTTGGATATGTCAAGGACTCCAAAAAATCTTTTAGGGATGATGACCAGATAATTAGTAAGATCTGAAAAAATATCACTGTGGATCTTGCCTTATGGAAGCCATACTGGTGATCAGGGAGGGATTCAAAGACTGGAAATGGTAGATGTCAAAGCAACAGAACAATAGTCAAAGGGGTTAGAATGGCCATTCTTTGAGGGATAGGATGTACCAATACATGCTTCCAGGAAGAAGGGAAAGCTCTAATTTTTAAACAGGAACAGAACAAACGAACAAGCACAGGTGCAAGTTCAGAGGCACACTCTTTCAGTACATGGGGATGGGTGCCATCAGGACCATAAGCCTTGCATGTAGCCAGTGTCAGTAGTGTTTTTCAGTTTGAAAAGTGAGCACAGAGATGGGCATAGGAATAGTACGAGGAATATCAGGGGGTGAAAGCCCATTAGAATCATCTGAAATAGAGTTAGAGGAGAAACAGGAATCAAAGGGAGTTTCTTTGTCTATGGGAGAGACTGCTGTAATACTGTCAGAATGGGAAAGTGAAGGAAAGGTGAAGCAACAGTGTTGTTAGCAGTACCCTTAGCTAAGGACCAAAAAACCAGTCATTGGATGATGAGGAGAGGTTATCGTACTTCCTTTGAATAAAGGAACTCTTTGCATCATGGATGACTTACATGCATTGATTACAGGCAATTTACACCCATTCCTTCTTCATTTCTGACATTCAGTTTTATGTTCATCATCAAAGAAAAATATAGTTAACTAATAATCTAGTCTTGTGTAGAAAAAATTTTCGTTTTTTACAGTTTATAGAAATTATGTAATATGGTTTGGATTCATGAACTGTAAATATGTTCTGATTGTGAAGTGATTCTAACTCATATCTAAGCGAAATGAAATTTAACCTTAAACTTTGCCATATTTGTTACTGCATTCTTCAGCTGTATCACACTTGTTATTGTATATATGAAAGTGAAACTCCTCATGTGATTTTTGTTTATTAATTACAGACAATGTAATTCATATGCATAACATCAGGATGTTAAAAACTGTAGCTTGTATCAGACAACCTTCTTAATAATTAAAGAAATTCTTGAAAATGTTTAATTGTTTATAGTATACAGATGCTCCTTGACATACATCTGAGTTCTGTTCTGACTGACTGGTCACATATTGAAATGAACTAAGTAGGATGTATGTCGGCATGGTATGTAGAATTCGTATACCTGTGTAGCATTTTTTTCATCGTACTCAATTTCTCATAATTATCTCATTTTTTTATTAACCAACTTTATTGTATGATTCTGTAGTTTCTTTACAACTTTTATTTAAGATTCATTTCATGGATTGATTCATTCAAACTTCCAATGAACTTTTCAGCTGCTCATTTGTCAGGACTTACTGCTTCATGTGACTCAAACATTGTGCAAGCTATATCTATTTTTAAATCTGTTGAACCATCCATGACTTGCTGTCAAGTTCTATGTAATCCTCTCCTGATTACTCCTTTCCTCCTTCATATTGGGTGAATACCTTCATTTTTAATTCCAAATTGAGTTTCTTTCTCAGCTTCTTGCCAGATCTATTAACATGTGATGGGTTTTTCCTCTTGCTCCTCATTTTCATTGGTGTTTAATAAAAAAAAAGTTTCAATCCAGCATGAAAATTCATTAGATTCACTTGAATAATGCATGCTTACTGAGTGTGAGACCTGAGAGGATGATGTGATGTACACAATGCTGGGATATCATTTGACAGTCCCTATTGTATGCACGCAGCTGTTAGCACTGGTGGGGGTATGACCAAGCGTGTTCATATTTCATTTTTATTTTATAGGTTATGCGAGTTATATCATGATTATCCCATTTTTGTTAACCAGTTTTATGAATTAACTTATTTTTTGAAACCACTATGGTGTATTAAAAACGAAAAGATTCTTTGGGTTATTTTTTACTTTTTTGGCAGCTCCTTCTTTAGCACTTACAGCTTCACCTGTGACTTGAATGTTGTGCAAGCTGTATCTTCTTTTATATCTACTGAACCAACCATGACTTGCTGTGAAGTTCTTAATGTAATCCTCACCCATTTGCTCCTTCAAAGTCTCAAAAAGACTTCTCGCCTTCACTTGCATTGTTACTAAGCTTAGTTGTACACATTTTTTAATTTGATCAGCCATCCACAGCATCAACATCTTTTTCATTTCGTGGATGGGCCCTTGTCGTTGCTTTTTTGTTATTGTAGACTTCACACTTGCCGAACCTTTCACTGTATCACATATTTTCTTTGTCCATTAAAATTGTGGAGACCATCAAATGGGACAACTGTAGATCATGTGTAGTCACAATAACTTTTTTCTTCCTTCATATTGGGTGATTACCTCCACTTTCAATTCCAAATCTAGCATCTTCCTTGGCTTCTTGCCAGATCTATCAACATGTGATGGGTTTTCCCTTGCTTGTCATTTTATGTGGGGTTTAATACAAAAATGGTTTAATCCAGTACAAAAATTCGTTAGATTCACTTAAATAATGCGTGCGTACTGAATGGTAACTGAGAGATGCTGGGATCGTGTGACATTCACTATTGTGTGCTCGCAGTCATTACACTGGCGGACGTATGACCAAGCATAATTTTTATATTTACGTATATTTCTTGATTTATATATTTTTTTGGTCGAATGTAAGGATGGTCGTAACTTGCTTAAGTTGTAAGTTGGGGAGCATCTGTATTGTGATTTAGTTAAGATGCAATGATTATGCTGCTTGCAAGAATAATGTATAAATATAAGTAGAGTTTATATGCCTGATGAAACTGAAAGATGACTTGCTTATGAGGAGGCATGTTTTCTTTTACTTTTTACTTGTGTAAATATATAAGCTGACTCTTCTGCATATACGTGTATCATATCCTCCTCCTTAAGAACCCCCATCTATGGGGTTCTTGTAGCACTTGGGAAGCTAGCCATGTCCACCGGGCAGGAATACTGTTCAAGAAGTATGGTGATGTTGCATGTTTATAGCATTGGTATGGGATATATCCCCTCCTATAGTTGGGTTGGAGGGTATGGTGTGTATAATTATCTCCTTTTTATAATACATGTTATTTAGAAAAAAAATCATGACATTTTATATGATAACAACAGTAGAAAACTCATTTAGCTTTCAGAACATGTATAGTTTTATTTGTTTTTCTCAGTCATCATTATATCTGAACCAGTGATGCATTACAACTTATTAAAAACCCATTAGAGGCCATGGTTCTATTTTTAAGGCATTGAAATTTTGCCTGTTTTCCTCTAACATTCAGTTTGTTATCCATAAAAAATGGTATCAAAAATGTCAGTGTGTCATTTTTGTAAATTGAATCATGTGTTTTCACTTACCTTTGGTGCTCAAATATTGTATTCAGTAAGTATTGAAGGTCATACCTCACTTCAGTCACAAAACATCTGTGCCAGGGTGAGCACATGGGAACTGAGGAATAGCTGTTCAGCGTGGGAGTTGAATCTTGGTCAAGAGTGATCTTTTGATATGCTGAATTGCTGTTTATAATGTTGGAGAGATGGATGTTGTCCAGAACACAGGTAAGATAGTGTAACCTGTGTATGTGATGTAGTTCCAGATAGGTGTTTGTGTGGTGAATTGGAGTTTTGAGATTGGATTCATGCATTGTGGTGGGTTTAATGCTTTTAGACCATTACTCTGCGAATAGTTTTCTCAGGGTGCTGCTTGCAGTTGTTTGGGGGATTTTAGAACATAGGTTGCTGAAGTATGAGGCAGGTTGTATAGTGGTTTGGGAAGAAGGTTGGCTATAGCTTTAGCAAAGAATTTGTTGCCAGGCTTGTTGAGCTAAGACTATAATTGGAAATATTTTTGTTTCATTGTGCAGATATGGAGTGCGTGTGGTTTCTAAACAGCCAGATTTTGTTCTGATTGCTCTCTTGTTGGTTTGTAGTTTTGTTGTTTTTGCTTTTGAAAGTATTGATGACCAGGGAGGTGAGATGCAATTTAGGATGAAGATGAATTGTTTGTAGAGGATACTGAGGGACTTTTATTTTCATGCCCAAAAGTGGGGCTGTATAGTGTTCTGAGAAAGAGTGTATTTTTCATTGGCTGTGTTGATGTGGGGGTGTATGCTGTGTGTGTCATATATGTATCATATATGTGGTTGATGTTGTGTTGAGTACTCGTAAGCACTTATGATGAGATTTTACCAGAAGGCAAGGCTGGCACGTTGCACTTACCACAGATAAATCCAGAGAAGCATAGAAATAGTTGAGCAAGTAACTTGTTGTCAAGTGTTATGTGCAAGATGGAGATATTGTATGCTTACTGACTGAATACCAGCAACCTATGTATGGGTGAGGCAGAAAAAACAAAAAAGATATTTACCTGGGCTAAAGTAGTGAAATGTGACAGACAAAAAGGTGCCGACTCTACGTGGTTGTTGCTACCCATCCTGATACTGAGGTGGGTGGTATTGGTAATATACTTCTCTGCCTACCTACTTGTGGAAGTGGTTAATCATTGTGTTATCAAAAGGAACAGGTTGGATTCATGTCTGTCAGGGGTTAGGAGGTTCATACTATATTTCTTTGGGGATGCAATGGTGTTGGGGGGAATAGTATAGCTGCAATAAAGTGCATAGCATGCAATTACCATACAAACATGTACATAGAGGCTGAATAAAGAGGGTGGGAGTGGGGTGATGGAAACCCTTGTATTTTAATTTCTAAAAGTTGAAACAGATGAAGGAGACAAGGGAGGAGTGCTCATTCTCCTCAAAGGCCCCAGGCTGGAGTGTGTGAATGAGTATGGGTGTAACCAAGATGTGTTGAAGACATTTGAAACATTGTTTATTCAATTTAGAGTTAATGACCATTGAATTAACTGGACTAATGCTATTTTGGTAAAAACATGTAATCTTTTGTCACTTTACCATTCAAAGAATTGTAAAATGAATATTAGTGAATTTCTGTATAAACTGGATAATTTTGTTATTTACAAAATTTGTAAACAGCTACACAACACATTTCCTCTTTCCTTTGTGTATATTCACTGGACAGTGAGCTTATGCCTTTAGTCATGTAATTCCCTGATGATGTAATACACGAAAGCACTTGGGATTTTTCATATTTCACTTTTCCTAATGGATATTCTATCTGTCTATATCTCTGACACATGTTTCAGTTGGAACTTTCTCAAAGGGATGGCCACAGCAATAGAGTCTCCATAACTAAAGAACTCCAGTGCTGCTTCTTAGCGTTTATTGCCTCACACTTAACAGGCCACTCGCTGAGGGCAAGTCTAGTGCAGTGTTTGCAGAGGCTCCTAACAAATGTTCCTAAAGACTACTTCTGTCTAGTGCTCCTACCTACTTCTACCAAATACTCCTGCCTAAGCGTTCCTACCTACTACTTCTATGTACTGCTCCTACCCTTTTGGTGAAAGGCAGTGCTCGTGGATAGTGATCACTGCAGGAAAATCTAGTTACAAAGAATGAATTGCATGAGTTTAGTGTTGTCAAGTGTGATGAGAGATTACCTGTTTGTGGAGAGAATGCCAGTAGTCCACATGTTAGTGAAGCAGAAAGAAAAGACAGCTACCTAGGTCAGAGGAGTGCAACTTGACAACCACTGAAGTGCTGGCTCACCAAGCAGATGTCACTAATCCTCCTGATACCTAGGTAAGCAGGACTGGTAATGTACCTCATTGGTTGTTGGATGCCTACCAACCATTAGCAAATACTTAGGTAACATGGGCCAGGATATGGTGGATAGGAAGCTGTGGCGTTGGTGCATTACACATGACAGCTTGAGAATAGATGTGGCTTTTCTTCGTGTTTCTGGCACTACCTCTCTAATGTGGGAAACGGCTATCAAGTATGATGGAGAGAAGTGTGTCTGTGTATATATGTTTATTATTTTTTTTTTTTATTATACTTAATCACCATCTCCTGTGTTAGCGAGGTAGAGTAAGGAAACAGCTGAAGAATGGCCCAACCCACCCACATACACATGTATATACATAAACACCCATACATGCACATATACATACAGAGACATTTCAACTCATACAGACAAATATGTACACATGTACATATTCATTCATAATAAAAAGAGTGTGGTGGAGAGAGCAGAAGAGGGTGTTTTGAAATGGTTTGGTCACATGGAGAGAATGAGTGAGGAAAGATTGACCAAGAGGAT
>JAUUDZ010461553.1:0-21761 GCA_032361705.1 Panulirus versicolor | reverse complement strand
GAAGAAAGATTACTACTCACGTATTTCTGTCCAACGAGGTTGTTCATGGGCGGAGTCCGGCCGTGGAGGGTGTGGTGAGAAACCATTCTTAGATCTCTTTCTAAAAACAGACACGGAGGAAGAGAAAAAATAAAAAGTGAATTTTCCTCCAAGGTTTTGTCTGGGGTGCTTGGGTGTGCACGGTTCTATTCAGGATGAAAAGAAAGGATAGATATAGAGTCTACGTTCGATAAGAGATACCTAGATATTTTCTGGCTCTAAGTGACACTAAGTTGAAGGAGGGAAAGGAGTAGAATGGTTCCGAAACTGGCATCAGGTTTTCACAACAAAAAAATCTTTAACATCCATTACAAACAATTTATCCACTCCACTCTAACTTACACCTAATTACCGAGTCTTCGCTCCTCCCAGAAGCGAATAGAACAATGCTGCAAACAACTCAAAATAGTGCTCACATATTTACTGTCTGCTTAGTTACCACAATCACTCAACACACAAAATGAAAAAAAAAAAGAATATTCTCCCATTACATGTCCTCTTGCTGCTCTATCACTCCATCTCTTGAAGAACTATTCACGGTCCTTATTGTTGATATAAGAACTTGAAGTGTGTGATCAGGTCACCCCTCACTCTTCTCTCTTCCAAGTGGGTTAGTTTAAAGCCTTCACAGCCTCTCCCTGTAATGTAGCTCATTTATAGTCTGGTACGATGTTTGCTGCCTTCTTCCAGACCTTCTCTATGAGCTGTTTGTGTTTTGGTGTGGTAAACCAAACCTGAGAAGCTCCTTCTAGTTATGGCCTTATGTATAATATGAAAAACTTACCAAATATTCCCTTATTCTTATAGGAAGTATTTGGTAGGCAACCAATAACCAGGGAAGTATATTACCAGTGCTACCCCCCTGGGTATTGGGAGGGTTAGTGAAGGCTGCGTAGTAAGCCAGCACTTCAGTGGTTGTCAAGTTGCACTCCTCTGACCTAAGTAGCTAGTCTTTTATTTCTAATTCATCCGCACATAGCCTACTAACATTCTGGCCACAAACATACAATCTCTCCTTGCCATACATCGCACTTGAGAGCACTTAACTCACACAGCTTATTCTTCATAATTCTATATTTTCCTGGGGTGAGCACTATGCACTAGCCCTGCCTTTTGGCAAAATGATAGGAGCAATAGACAGTAGTAGTCTATTAGGCAGGAGCATTAGGTACAAACATTAGACTGGAGAATTAGGTAGATGTAGTCAGCAGGCACATGAGGACTTGCCCTCTGCCAGTGGCCTGTTAAGGGTGAGGCACTAAAGGCTAAAGAAGTGGCACCGAAGTTCACTAGATATGGAGATTTTTGCCATGGCCACCCCCTTGAAGGAGTCCTTGGTGGGAGCAGGCATAAGATATATATATAGACACAAATAAAAAGAGTAAAAAAGAAAATTGAAGTTGACAAGTCATGAACAGGAGAAAAACTGAGTTACATTGGAACCTGCAGTAGGTGGAAAAAGTTGAAGTGCCAAATGTACAAGAAGCTCACAGGATGGAGTGCATCTTAACTCTGATGCATGGATGTGAAAACAATGCTTTTATATTCAGTAAATCAGGATAGGTATATCTTAAAAGCAGTAAAATTGCATAATCTGCACAGTATTACTGGAATTAGGATACCACAGAAGTGTTTTGAGTGCTCAGTGAAAAGTTAAAAACACTTGTGTAAGTGTGAAAGCTCATGTTTCATTCCAACAGTCAACAGACGATGAGGATGTGTATAAATGATCTGAGAGGCAGTACATAAAGTCAGACCATGAATTACTTTTACTGCCTTAGGTGTCAAACAATATGACAAACCAGAGAAAAATTTTGCACAAAATTCTTGCATCTGGCTACTTATTAATAGCCCTGCTTTCCTTATGTGAATAAGTGAAGCTACCAGTAACACTAATCTTGTCCTTGCCATTATGCAATAATATCACAATCACGCTTACCATCCCCATCAAGACGACAGGAAAGGCAGTGTTCAGTTTGAAATCCATTGTACACAGTAACAAAAGCAATGTATTGTCTGACTGTACCTGAATCACTTGGCAGAATTGAAAATGAAGTTAATGATGGACTGTACCTGAATCACTTGGCAGAATTGAAAATGAAGTTAATGATGGACTGATATAGAATGGTATGGTTAAGCATAGGATTTACCTATCAAAGTACACAGGCATTTAGCAGCACTGAGTTAGGTTCAGGTCAATTAAATCCATAACAGCAGCTTTCAGTCAAGTTAGGGAAAAATGGTATGCGGCCACCAGATGAGGGTGAGAGGGAAAAATGGTATGCAGCCACCAGATGAGGGTGAGCTTAGTTCAGATTAAGTCAATCAAACAAGGTCAGACAAACCTTCGTAATATTCAAACTAATTTCTAAGGTTCAAGAATTTGTATTGCAAAATCCTTGCCATTCACTGCATTATTTCAAAGACTTCTCTTCCAACAACATAAATGAACAGTGGAATGAACTGATAACATAATCATTGCTATTCACTGCAATATATTAAAGCTTTCATATCCAACATCAGATGTTTAAACTTAAAGTGGCATGAACTAAATGCAAGATCCATGCCATTCATTGCATTATGTTAAAGGTTTTCATTTCCAATATCAAAAAAGTTTAAACATAAAAGTGGGATCATCTAATTGCAAGCCCCTTAACGTGCAATGCATTATATTAAAGTTTTGTATTCCAAAACCACAAGTTTTAACTACAGAGAAATGAACTAACAGCATACACACTATCAAAAAGCAAGATTTTTTTTCATACTTGAATGCCAGTTCCCACATTAGCCAAATATCTTAGCCATGACAGAACCTGGATAAACACTGAAAATAATCATCCAATAAAAGTATTAACATACCACATATTACAGTTGTCAAGAAAGACTGATTACATAAGGCAGGTGGTGGCGTTACGGTCTGTGAATGAAATCCTAAATGCAAGCAGGTTACATAAAAATGACATCAATACATACAACTTTCTGTACATTACTATAAAAATAATACAATAAAAAAAATTGTTGGTCTAAAGTACACAGACCCCGAACACAATGCAAAGAAAATAACATTATACAAAAAAGTGTCTACAAATAAACACAGAGAATTAATAACTGTAGCTTTTATCAATCCTAACATTAAATGAAATTTCTGAATAGGTGACCACAAGGGAAACATTTATAAAATTAATAAGACTGCTTTTTAACCATTAAACAGTGGTCTTGTCAACATAAATCAAAGTTTTCTTAAGAAACAGTGGCTTTTCCTACCTCTGTTTAATATCCAGCTGACTTATTGTACCATCAGTATCCTACAGATATATCTTCCATCATTAAGAAGGTGAGGGAAAAAATTCTATCCTCAGTAACCCTATAACCACTGTTATGAGTAGATGGACATCTGCCTGAAGTTAACGCACATATGGTGACCCAGTGGAAAATAAGTAAGTTGTTGTATCACCTAAGTTATTAAGAGGAACATTTATGATTTGTATAAGTTGGTGAGGAAGGTGAAGAAGCTTTAAGAAATCTGAAGAAATAAGTGACTTATAGTGAATTATGTGGCAGATTACATAAGAAGGAGAGGAAGGTGTTCTCAGTGAACTTGCTCTTATGGAGGAAATTATACAAGAATTGTTGCTGATTTTTTCTGTGCACTCTTGGGGTAATGGAGGACTTTGCTATAGATGATATAATAAGATCTCAAATATCTCCAAGAAAAGAAAACTTCCAATATCCTTCAATCACACTTCAACCACTTAATCTCCTCACACTTAAATGCAATGTAATATTTCTACATATATTAACTTCTTTTTTATACTTGTTGCAGTTTCCTGCATTAGCACAGTAGCATCAGCAATAAATGAAGAAAGGCCGCATTCACACATCCATTCTCCTATCTGCAACCAGTCCCCACAGATATTTTCATGGTTTACCCCAGCCACTCCACATACCCTGGTTAAGTCCATTCACAGCACATCAACCCTTGTATACCATATTGCTGCAGTTCACTCTATCCCATGCATGCCTTTTGCCCTCCTGCATGTTCAGGCCCTGATCACTCAAAATCTTTTTCACTCCGTCCTTCCAATGCCAATTTGGCCTCCTTGTCCCCTCCACTCCTGGCACATATATCCTCTCTTCACTCATTCATTCCATACATTATTCACCAAAAATCATGTGCCTGTATGTAAAATAAGCATATACACGTCAAACGTGTCATTAAAACCCCCTCCAGGGGATTTAACTTGCAGGGAACCAAGCCTTTACAAACATAATAATATAACTTTCTGTGATTATTCTTTTACTTTTAAATGTTAATCTATAGAAGAATTTTTGTTTCATTTTTGTACACTCTATGAAGGAATTTCTGCACCAAGCCTGCTGTAAATGGGTTAAGTCAAATGATCATGACCCTATGCAGGATAACAATAACTTAGACATAATCCTACCCACAGAGATATTATTAGCTTTTGTGAAGGTGGTGAAAAGTTAGGTAACAGATATTACGATATCATCGGATTCATTGTAAAATTCTTGTTTGATTCTAAAGGAAACAATATGATGATACCAAATTTTAGATTAATCATCTATAAAATACATCATGATAATTATATAACTGGGCTCGATATTTTTGATAAAGATAAAGAAAGGAAGTAGTGTAACTATAAGAGTATGATGCAGTACTTCTCCTTGAAAGAGGTTACATTCTCATGAAGAAAAAGTGAAGAAAAGAGAATGAAATGACAGGTTGGATGCCAAAGGAAATTAATGATTCAATCAGGCATAAAAGAAATATGAAAAGGATATCTAGGGTAACTGACAAATTCACAGGATCATGGAATGTATATAAGATTACAAAGATACTGTAAGAAGATTATTACTCATAAAAGAGAATTTGAGAATATTTTCTTGGAACATGAAGAACTTAAAGAAATTCTCTGAACACATAAGGAGCAAGAGAAATATTAAAACAATACAGTATGTGCCCATTACCTTACTAAAATGGCATCTTAACAAATGACAATAAATAAATAAATTCCTTTTCAAACAAGTCTTTTGATTTAATGTTAAAACAAAATTTTTAAAAATATACTACAGGCAAGAAATATATTTCCTTGGACAAAAAACTAACAATAAGTAATAAACGGTATTCAAAGGAATGAAGTACTTACTGAAAAAAAGTTAGTGTCCACAAAAAACCTTGTCCAGTCCCACATATATTTTCAAATATGTCACACTCACACTTTATAACTTAGACATCTCTTGTTTGGCCTTATCATCTGCAGAAAGCTGTTCATTGAACTGGCATGTTCCTGAAGTATTCTAGAATCATGTTTTGGGTCCATAAGGTCTTGATCTTCTGAATGAGGCAAGGTGGTTAAGAGGTGTTGCAGGAAGTTGCTGTGTTCTGAGCACCCAGTGCGACTATAAATCTCACGTGTACCCACATTTTCTTGCTTCTAGAATTCAGGCTTTCTTCGCCTTAGAAAGGTAAGAGCCAACCATCCTGAAGCAAAGTTGGAAGAAATACAGCACCCAGAAGAGCAGAAGAGAAATCCTCAAAATGAATTAGCAGACAGAAAGAATAAAGAAAGAACATCCTTCCTCTGAGGTAGCCTGAGGCACACTGAGGCGGGTTGCTGGTGCTCACACCATCAGAATATACAATGACTTCACCCTGAGAGCATCATGTGTTTGTGCCCACAGTACACCTTAGCCATGAATTGCCTTAGGGTGGCTGACAAGGCTTTTTTGCAGATGCTGTAATTCTGAAAAGGTCAACCTGGCTTGATGTCCCCTCTTATAATGCTGAAAGAAGTAAGCTGACAAAGAGCAATTCCAATCATTACAATGTTCAACAAGCCACTACAATAAACATATGTGTAGTATGGCTGGAAGATCAAGAATGTAACATCAATTCACAAAAAAGGAGACAGAAAATGTCTCAAATTACTGACCTATCAGTCTTAGTTTGCTCTTTAGCAAATTGTGAGAAAATAATCAGGGACAAAATAATTAAAGCCCTAAAAGACAGTGAAGCCTAATTATCAACATGGGTTTCATAAGATATCTTTTCTCTTTTTTCATGTCTGTCATTTACTACCTTAATGAGGTAGCGTCTGAGGTAGATGATTGAACTTTAAAGGAAAAAAAATCATACTTGTCTCCTTTTGTTCCTTCTGTTGGAAAAAAATAATGCAGGAGAGGAAGATATATTCCCCTTCTCCTGTCCCTATTAGTCACCTTCTATGAAATGCAGAAGTTAAGTGCATTGCATTCTTTCTCCTCCAGTCCCAGGGATAGTAATAAAAGATCATACGTAACAAATTTAATAAATTCTTTAATCATATAAATAAATTCCTGTTGTAGCTTTATCTTTGTTTAATGAACTAATTATTTCATGTTTTAGTAACATGATGATGAATGAAGCATTCTTTTACCCATGTCATGCCAGCTACCACTGAATTTGGATAAACTATGTTTGTGTATTATCTTTTCATAAAAATGTGAATACATTAATGTGGATTTTCTTCAAGTTGATGAGGTATGTTCTTGGACAGTAACTTGTTGTGAGATGTGCTGCATCTCAAGTATCCATCCAGATTTCTTGATGTAACTTTTTCTTTTTTATAATCATAATTCGCCATTTCCTATGTTAATGAGGTCATGCCAAGAACAGATGAAAAAAGGATTCATTCATTCACATCCATCCTCTAACCTTTCCATGGTTTAACCTAGCTGATTCATATGCTCTGGTTCAGTCTACCGACATGTTGCCCCATGTATACCACACCACACCAATTCACTCTATCCCATGTAAGCCTTTAACCTTCTTGTATGTTCAAGCCCAATGTACTCAAAATTTTTTCAATCCATCTCTCAATTTCTAATTCAATCTATCTTTTCTCCTCGTCCCCTACACTTCTAACACATATATACTCTTTGTCAACCTTTCTCACTCATTCTATCCATATGTCCAAACTGTTTCAGCTCACCCTCTTTGACTCAACCACACTCATCTTATTACCACACCTCTCCCTTATCCTTTTATTAGCAACAAGATCAAACCATCTCATACCACAAAAATTAAGATTTACATGTATATCATTAGATGCAATGGTTTGGACATATGGAGAAAATAAGTAAGAAGAGGTTGAAAAAGAAGATATATGTATCAGAAGTGGAGGGGACAGGGAGAAGGGGAAGACCAAACTGGAGTCAGAAGGATGAAGTGAAAAAGATTTTACATGGCCAAAGGCCTGAGCATGCAGGGGGGTGAAATTTGTGCTCAGGATAGAGTAATTGGAACACTGTGATATATATAGGGCATTGTCCTGTCAACAGACTGAACCAGGGCATGTGAAGTGGCCAGGGAAAACAATGGATAGGTCTGTTGGCCTAGTAGTGGATAGGGTGTAGTGGTTTTGGCACACTGCACATGACAGCTGGAGAATGGATGGGAATGAGTGTGGCTTTTTTTGATCTGTTCCTGGAACTACCTCCCTGAAGCTGAAAATGGCAGACAAGTATGAAAAATAATGTTTCTTATCTATTTATAGTTATTCCATTATACCTTTCCAAATGAAAGAGTCTTAGTGTTACCCCAGGACCCTTTGGTATATATATTTATATTTATTATCTTATTATACTTTGTCGCTGTCTCCCATGTTAGTGAGGTAGCGCAAGGAAACAGACAAAAGAATCGCCTAACCCACCCACATACACATGTATATACATAAACGCCCACACACATACATATACATACCTATACATTTCAATGTATACATACATATACATACACAGACATATACATATGTACACATGCACATGTTCATACATGCTGCCTTCATCCATTCCCACTGCCACTCCACCACACATGAAATGACACCCCCCTTCCCCCGTGTGCGCACGAGGTAGCGCTAGGAAAGGAAAACAAAGGCTACATTCGTCCACACTCAGACTCTAGCTGTCATGTGTAGTGCACCGAAACCACAGCTCCCTTACCACATCCAGGCCCCACAAAACTTTCCATGGTTTATCCCAGATGCTTCACATATATAATTCCCCCAGGACCCCTTTCTATGGGAAAGTCCTGTTGTTACTCAAGATATCTTTCCAGATGTTTCTACAGCCTAAGGCTGTGCTACTTCCTGTAACAGGAAAATGTGGAATTCTTTGGAGTGAGTTCTTCCAATGATACAGTCTCTCTAAAGTTGACTTTTCACTTGCCTTGGAACCTCATGCTTGTGAAGTCCAGTAATTACCCACCCACCCTTCACTTCCACTGATACAAGTAATGCAAGTTTACTTTATAGAATTCTCCTGTTACAGGTCCCAACAACATATCAAGCTTTTTCATAAAACAAATTGGCCCATTTGGTAACATGAATAATCTGGAAAATTGCCAACATAATACCAAACCTAAAACCTTCCAAACTACCCTATCCCCCCCCCCCCCCTGTCCTACATAACTTCTATCCTCAACATTCACTTCTATGAGAATCTTCCACATCAGAATCAAACTAAAAATCCCATTTGCACCTATACAACATGATTTCAGACCCAAACACTCCACCACCATCCTGCACTTTGACCTCACACAGTATATCTAGATGATTTCACCCAACCAGTTCCCCTTCCACACAGTGATAGTGGCAACAGACATGAACAAAGCATTCAACACTGTCTCAGACACATTCTCACACAAAAGATACTTGACACCACAGATCCCCCTCATCCCCAACAAATAGAATACTGACAAAACACAGACACCCTGAAATAACCCAGCAAGCACAGACAGCCTCCCAGCTCAGCCTTAAAATCCAACCCATCAAACATACATCCATCAGAAACCATAGTCCCAAGACAAGCACAAGTCATACTTTCCCATCTATGCTCTGGACATCACCCATCACTACAAGACTACAATCACCACTTCAACGATCCCATGGCCCATCATGCTCATGATGCAACTACGCTGAAGAAAATATCAAGCACTTTCAACTCAATTGCCCTGCACTCTCTGCACACAGATGCACATACAACATCACAATACTTTATGACCTTTGTTCCCAGCCAGTGGACATGGCCAGCTTTGCAAGTGCTGCAGGAGCCTCATAAAGAAAGGCATGATTTCTGGGCAGGAAGTTAGTCAGTATAAACACATACACATACACATATATATCCAGCACAGTATATGTAATAACCCCTGACAGAAATGTATTCAACATGCACCCTCCCTGACTGGTCAAAGCACTTCCACTTAATAGAACTCCACTCATCTTAGGTATCATATTTGACACACATGACATTTACTCCCCATATCACAATCATCAACACACATGCCATAAACAAACTAAATACCCTCAGAACACTTACCAGAGCCAATTTTGGCAAGGAAATGAATCCTTTAGTATCCTCTTAAAACAGATCATCTGCTCCATCCAAAACTCTTCATCTGCCTGGTCATCCACCCTGTCAAGAGTAGACAACAAAACTGCAAACCACACAAAACAAGGCCCTCAGAACATGAACTGGCTGCCTAGTGACCACAATCACTCAACAACTGCACAACAAACAAAAATAATCATAATTCAAACTCACTTAAATGTCCTCAGCACCCAGTTTTTTGCAACAGCCCTAGACCCCTCCCACCCAAACTGCACCCTAATCTACCACCAACTCTAAGAGGAAATAAGCTTATCCCTGCTTCACACTTTAGCAGTCTCCACTCACACAGCCTTCCTCCCCTTCTCACTCAGCCTTACTCCCCTTTCCCAGAAAACACGACACTGACTAAACATATCCACATAGTAACGACTTGATAAACACTAACAACACCAACAAGCTAGTATTAAATCTTACCCCTCCTGACATGGAAGCATCTGAAACTACACTACTCATGCATGCACAAAAGACTTTCTTACCTTCATTCTCAACACCACTCACCTCTTCAAAATAACAGACACAAATTCACCATATCACCGGAACCATCATGCCCAAGGTATAACTTCCACTGTGAAGCCAACGAACATTTACTCTCAAATGTCATGCATTCATGTCACATTGACAAATATACATCATCCCACCTCTACATGTGGGCAGCTTCCTGGGCAATGTGAGTAACTGAAGAAGGGGTTCCTAAAGCAGAAAATAAGTGATGCTGTTTCCTGTGGGGCAGGGCAGCACCAGGGATGGATGAAGGCAAGCAAGTATGAATATGTACATGTGTATATATGTATATGTCTTTGTATGCATATGTATATGTACGTATATGTGTATATATTGATATGTATATGTGCATGTATGGGCGTTTATGTATATATATGAGTATATGAGTGGATGGGCCATTCTTCATCCGTTTCCTGGTGCTATCTCGCTGATGCGGGAAACAGCGATTAAGTCTAATAAATATAATGAATATATACATATATGTATGCATGTTATATGGTTGCGAGGCGTGGGCTATAGATAGGATTGAGCGGAGGAGGGTGGATGTGTTGGAAGTGAGATGTTTGAGGACAATATGTGGTGTGAGGTGGTATGATTGAGTAAGTAATGAAAGGGTAAGAGAGATGTGTGGTAATACAAAGAATGTGGCTGAGAGAGCAGAAGAGGGTGTATTGAAATGGCTTGGCCACATGGAGAGAATGAGTAAGGAAAGAATGACAAAGAGGATATATATGTCAGAGGTGGAGGGAACGAGAAGTGGGAGACCAAATTGGAGGTGGAAGGATGGAATAAAAAAGATTTTGAGTGATCGGGGCCTGAACATACAGGAGGGTGAAAGGCGTGCAAGGAATAGAGCGAACTGAACAATGTGGTATACAGGGGTCGACGTGCTGTCAGTGGATTGAACCAGGGCATGTGAAGCATCTGGAGTAAACCATGGAAAGTTCTGTGGGGCCTGGATGTGGAAAGGGAGCTGTGGTTTCGATGTATTACACATGACAGCTAGAGACTGAGTGTGAATATGGCCTTGGTTGTCTTTTCCTAGTGCTACCTTGTGTGCATGCAGGGGGAGGGGATTGTCATTTCATGTGTGGCGGGGTGGCGACGGGAATGAATAAAGGCAGCAAGTATGAATTATGTGCATGTGTGTGTATGTATGTCTTAGTATGTGTATATATGTATACATTGGAATGTATAGGTATTTATATGTGCGTGTGTGGACGTGTATGTATATGCATGTTTATGTGGGTGGGTTGGGCCATTCTTTCATCTGTTTCCTTGTGCTACCTCGTTAACGTGGGAGACAGTTACAAAGTGTAATGAATGAATATGATAAAGGTATTATTTGTAAATCTAGCAATAATCATAATAAAGATTTCCATCAAATACTTAGATATGGTGTCCTGAAAATCATTTACATCATATGTTAGATCAAAATTAAAGTATGAGTGTATCATCAGTCTGATTAGCTGACTTTAGAAAATAATTAGATATGCCAGACAATATTTAACAGCAGGAAACAACAACATTTACATAAAGTTAGAGACCTGAAGTGCCAGAGGGAATTTAAAGAAAAATGGATATGAAAAAACTCGATCGTTGATGATATTTAGGCTAGATGATACATATGAGTTGAGGATTGATAGAATGCCTAGTTAAGAAAATAAGATGAGAATTTTAGAGGTACTCAGATTATCATGTATCAATGATTTGTTGATCATAGGAAGTTGTCTTGATTGGTAAAGTTTCAGGTACCTTTATCACAGTATTCTTTTTTCATTAGTGTATTCATCAACCCGGATACTGGTACTGTTTATAAAGAGGGTGATATCCTGAAGAGACCCCAGCTAGCAAAGACTCTGCGAATAATTCAAGATGATCCAGATGCCCTTTACACAGGTCAATTGGCTGATAAGCTAGCTGAAGACATCCAGAGCTTCAAGGGTATCATCACGGCAGAAGATCTCAGAAACTACAAGTAAGTAATGACGATATCCATTAGTTACAGTGATGATATCCATGACTCATAATGATGATATCTATGAGCCATTATTATAGATTTTCCATTGACTGAACACTTTGCTTTGGGAATTTGTAAAATGAAAGTTCGTGAAGGCTTAGGCTCAGAAAGAACACTACTAGTTTTATTGATGCTTTATATAAAGAATTTCCACTTGCTAAAAGTTGTTTCAATGCTTTGCTTCAGAGATCAGGAAATGTGGGAAATGAGTTATTCTCATCTTAGGAATAATGAGCTAATTTTCCAGTATAACCCATGGGTAATCCTACCATGTGTCCCTAAGGACAGGATCTCCATTGTCTCCTCTCTAGGAACAAGGCTTGCATCATGAGTTGACATCTGGATTTAGCAAACAGTTCTGCTAAGCGCCAGACTACCCCTCAGAAAGTATGAAAGATTCAAGTGGGGAAAGAGGAATGGGAAGGTAAAAGGAGATTTGTTCATTAGCCTCCTTCATAGACTGAAGTAGCTTTTCACATTTAACTCTTAAAGAACCTAGCCATGTAAATTTAAGGGGATCCTCAGGAATGGGATGTATCAGACAATTTTCTGGTAGAGTACTGGGAACAGGATTTTTTGGGATTATTTGTGTCCCATTTATGAGCACAAAAATGAGAGATCAGTAGCAGTGTGCATTTGTAGTAAGGCTATATTCTTCTAATCATTGCGTGAAAGTATATATCATCTGCATGTGCATAGTATTTTATTCATTATTGGCTATGGTATATCTGCCATGAATATTGGCAATTGTAATGGGCTCACAATGGCCCCTTGTGAGATTTGTGATTCAGTATTCATTTTCTTTTCTTTCTTTTTTTCAAACTTTTCGCCATTTCCTGCGTTAGCAAGGTAGCGTCAAGAACAGAGGACTGGGCCTCTGAGGGAATATCCTCACCTGGCCCTCTTCTCTGTTCCTTCTTTTGGAAAATTGAAAAAAAAAACAAGAGGGGAGGATTTCCAGCCCCCCGCTCCCTCCCCTTTTAGTTGCCTTCTACGACACGCAGGGAATATGTGGGAAGTATTCTTTCCCCCCCTATCCCCAGGGATAGATTTCTCTCTATATGGATTATTTCTTCCTGGACTAAGAGACTCATTTTGTAGACCCAGTCTTTGATATGCCATTACCCATGATTTTGGGAAGATAGCCACCACTCCTGGCCTTTTTGAGGAACTTTCCTTTAACATACCTCTTAACAATATCTTATTCTAGTTATGTCAAGAGATTACCTGATATTGCCACAGTTGGACAAATGGACCTTTGTGTGCTTAGAGATGACTCTTCATATATTGTTTTTGTTTTACTTTATCCTCAGATGGAGATAGTTATTCTCTAAACCCTGGAGAGAAATATAAGCTTTGAAGTATGAAGGTCTTTCCATCTAGGTCAGTATGCCATAAGCATTTTTTCCAATTTGTAGTTCCCTGCCCTTCGTTTCCCTTGTTCACTTTTTTAAACCAGTAGTGGCCGCCATCAGGTTGATGTCCTTATTCTGAGACTTGTGATGGTCATCACTAACAGCTGGGGATACCTGACTGTTTTGCTTAATTGAGGGTGCTGATTAGTCAGAGGGTGGATCAAAGCTGAGATGTTGGTCAATAGTTTTAGCAAATACTTTAGTTGGTTAACAAATTGAGAGAGGTATTTATCTCATCAGAAGGAAGTGGATTTAGAGGTTTCCTACTCTTGGGAATCCAAAAAAGTCTTTCATGATTCACAAAACATTGTCATGGTGAAAAAATTTCTCATACTGCAAAACCTACTCTTTTGTATTATTCATTCATGGATATTTATCACAAAATACAGATTGCAAGGTGAATTAGAAGAAGAGATTTTGAAGATGGAACTGGATGAAGGATTTAAACCAAGTGCTGGAGAGTTGTGTGTTGTGAAGATGAGGCAAACTCCATATCAGGCTCGTGCTAGAATACTTAAACTGGATAGAGAGCATGCCGAGGTACAGTGTATTCATTTTTGCACATTTACATGCATATACTTGCACACGTATTGATATTTGTATGATTGAGACAAAAATGCACTGCACCAGGTTGGTCACTGCATGAATAGCTATTAATTTTCTGAACTATGTTCAATAATGTGTAACAAGGAATTTTGTCATAGCAAGGGAACTCTGCCACAGGAAGAGGCTGTTAGTATCAGAATTATCCACAATGAAAGAGAGAAGAAAGAAATAATACATTATTTCATTTTACAAATTTTGGGAAAATTTAATGTAGTGAATATGAGCAATTCTTCAACATCAGAAATGACCTGTCATTTAAAGGATTATAACAGGAATAAGATTCAATTTACAATACAGGTCAAGACATATCCTTATAGTTACAGAATTGTGGATGTTTGAATCAGTCTGAGTGAAAAAACTGTGAATGCAGAGAGTAAAGATGAGTTTAAGATATTAGGACTGAGGAGAAAGAATACTGCCTGTGTATCCCCCTACATGTCATAGAAGGTGTCTACTTTCCAAAAGAAGGGGCAGAGGAATGAGCCAAGTGAGGATTTTTTCCCCCTCTTATAAAGTCAATTATCTGTTCTTGGAGCTGCCTTACTCATACGGGAAATAACAAACCTGTATGAAAGAATATAAAAGAACCTTAAAAAAGCTGTAAAGTTGGGGCTACAGATGTGTTGAAAATCCTTATCATTTGTACTGGTAAATAGGTAGTTTAGCCCACTGTATGTTAATCTGGGTGTTGGTGTAGTCATGTCTTGCTTTTACGTACTGTGGTTGGCAAAATTTTAGAAATCTTGATGAAATTTGGAATCTTATAATCATCCCAGAACCTTAGTTGGAGCATACTGAAATGCAGTACAAGTTGAACTTTGAATTATTCTGCTTACATGGCTCCAGTTATAAAGTTCTAAGAAATATTTTATGATAATGTTCATTCTCAGCTCATGTTCCCATGCATTTGTAGTGGACTCGGCATGTTTAATGTTTGAAATGCATAATCACTTGCTACATGACCTACCTGTAATGAAGCGTACATTCTCAGTTGTATGCTCTATTTTTTAACATATAAGACTGATTATCTCATTTTCTCCATATGTCCAAGCCATTTCAGCAGACTTTTTTCAGCTTTCGCAGCTACACTTTTTCAATTATCTAACCTTTTACTTATGCTTTTATAACTTTGTCAAGCAAAACTGTTGATTGGTAAAGAATATTTTGGAAAAATAGTATTTGACTATATATAAGGTTTGAATGCTTTTGTAGTTGACACATATGATACATTTAGCATTATTTCTATATAACTGGCATAGTGTTCCTCCTACACTGTCTTCCACTCTTTGAGTATTGACGTAGAACACCTGTTGTCTCCCGGAACTCCCGCAAGGAAGTGGCCATGGTAATAGAGTCTCCATAACTATTGAAATACAGTGCCACTTCTTAGCCTTAAATGTCTCAACAGGCCATTAGCAGAGGGCAAATCGAGTGCAGTGTTTGCAGAAGCCCCTACTTAAAGCTTTTACCCAATGTGTTTACTTAATGTTCTTGCCTGACTTGAAACAGGATTTGTTCATGTGATATAGCAGATGAAGTCCTATCAATAAATGTGAAAGTTTTCTTATGTATTCATGATGATGATCTGCCCTGTATTTAAGCAACACATAGAAGAGCATATGTGAGAAAATATGAGATTGAGATGTTTAGACACGCAAATGCTAAGACAACATTTGCAGTTGTAGGTTATTGGAAAAGTTGTGATTTGTAATGTATGATTAGTATAGGAAATACCTGTTCATTAATCTCTTACTTTTCTGGTATATGGAAAAACATGAGGTGTACATCAGCATTAATTAGAATATGGGATTCCACAATATTTTAAAATCTTCTGTGGTTGTGTGACGATTTCAGTTTCAGCGTGATACAAAAGAAAATCTGGCAACATTATACATAGGGCATTTTGAGTGTTACGAATGAAAACAAAAGTCTATAATTATGCATTTGTATTTTATGGGTTGGGAGTTTTAAAGTAATTCATATATGAATAATGGATTTGTTTAGACAGGACTGGGAATACCTGGTTTAAAAAGAGGTGCATGAATAAGTGTAAGGACACAAGTGAGACTTGAAGCAAATGGGCAGTATTGGATTATGTACAAATCGATAGGTGTGCTAAGAGAAACCTGTTGAATGTCACTTTTCTTAGAGGAGCAGTTGGTGGGATGTCTAATCACTTTTTGGGGCGGCAAGGGCAAAAGTTTGTATGGAGTTCACAAAAAGAGAAATGGAATAAGTGGGAAGAGGGTAGCGAAAGTGAGTGAGCTTGGAAAAGAGGCTTGTGTGCTGAGATATATATGAAAGAGGCAGGAGGTCAAGAGGATGGAGGTGGGGGCTGAAAAAGAGAAAAATGAAAGGTAGGATGAGAGAATATCAATCAGTTTTTGTGAGAATAAAAAATTGTTTTGGTAGGAGGTGAATACTGAAGAAGAAACAAATGGACTAATGGGAGCACTGGGAGGATAGCAGATGTGTTTACATAACAGTTGGAGTGGATGGGATTGCTGTTGAAATAAGGTAGTGATGATGTTGATTGGATGTCAGGGGTTTCAGTATATGTATAGATGAAGATGAAGTGAATGAGGATTATTGGAATTCCTTAATGTGTCATTATTTGGAGGTAAGGTGAACAGAAGTTAATGCTCAAAACATAGAGGCATAAGTCTGTTAAGTGTACCTTGTAATGTTAATGGGAGTGGTGGTTGAGAGGGTGGTAGCATGAATAAAATATCAGATAAGGGAGGAACACCATGGCTTTAGAAGAGTTAGAGGATGTTTGACCCAAGTGTTTGCTTTAAAGGGTTTTTCCTAGAGATATTCAGAGAAAAAGAGGTTATTTGTATGTGGCAATTGCAGATCTGGAGAAAGTGTTTGATAGTGTTGATATAGATGCCATGTGGAAGGTGCACAGCATTAGGTGTTAGAGGAAAGCTGCTAAAAGAAGTGAGGAGTTTTATAGAGAGAGTAAGGTGTATGTGCATTTTCAGGTACTTTTGATAGATTGTGGTGGAATGGAAAAAACGTGTTTTTCCTGCTTACATCCTTTACCAGAAAAGTTCAAAACTATGAAGGATCTGAGCCTGATAGTGAGTCTGGCTGACATAATTCCTCCTGGTGGACTGAGATGCTGGCCTGGCACAACTATAGATCACCTTAAAGAAGAACTAGCAGCTCAAAAAAACTTTTACATGGTTCAGAAGGTAGTTTTACTTTTGATATTTCACACTTTAACATTTGATTATAGACTATGAGCTTTGGTGAGTATGGATCTACTGGTTTCTGTTCCCTAAGTAAACATTTGTGAAGAGTGGTAGATAGGAATTTAATATCATGGCTTCTTTTGTTTCACCAAACTTTAACTTTAACATCAGATATGTGCAAGTGATGAGATTACTGTGTGTGGCATTTTTAGGAATCTGTGTTCAACCTAACTATTCCAAACGATCGCTTAGTGAATATATCAATAAATTTGATTTGGCTTTCCTTGCTGTATATTTCATACCTCACTGTGGCTTTCATCTTGATGTCTGCTTTTTTTCTCCCCTTGTCAGGAGCTTTTTAGATATATTTTATGTTGTTTCCATCTTCTCCATTATGTGGAAAATGTATTTGTGAGAACTTTGTGAACCCAAATGATATTCCAATAGTTTATATTTCAGAAATGTCCTGATTTGTCCCAAAAATGTGTGAAAGTGTTTTCTATGTTTTATTTATTGCATGTTATCTTGACCTGTATATCTTGTTCTAACATTGGAAAAAGTGTCTATGACTGTGTATCCACATCTTATTTATAGTATGATGGTGTCAACAAAATTCCATTAGCTGCTCCAGAAGGTTAGTGTCATTCAGACTGCACAGTGATTCTATTACCTAATACGGGCATATCCAGCCATTATGTTATATAACATTCCTCCTTTGTAAAGGTAAATCTCAGTTAAGTAGGTGGTATATTTCCAAAACCTATCAGGTCTCTGAATTGTCATTGATCAGCATCATTAAGTGGCAAAGCTAGTAACATTACTAATACCAGAATTAGAGTTGAGACGTGATTTTGACTGTTCCAGATTTGTTTTGGTGTTAAAGTTGAAATTGGCTGTTTAAAGAAGGGAGATTTCTGTAAAAGGGAATGGCTATTGTGGGAGCAGCTACATAAACTTTATTAGAGTGGACATGATAGTGCCTTTGAATGTTGCTCCATGGCTGTTTCAAATCTTACTAATGATCAGGTTCCCCAATAATATATTATCTGATATTGTATTGGAATAGATTTTGGGGGGAATCTGTGGTGAGACCAATAGTATGAGGTGTAATACAAACCATGTTTGATCATGCCGACATGGAGAAGGAGCTTGTTGGAACTACCTTTCAGCTTCCCTTGTCCATAAAATACCAATTATGGCACTTTCGTAGCTAAGACTGTATAACTTGATTTTTTGCTCCATAGACTATTACCTCTCTTTGGGGAATATGTATGTCTCGGTTTAGCATATAGAAGAGATTAATGTTGTAGGAATGGAGACATGTATTCCCTCTCCCTCTTAGGCTCCCCTTCTTTCAGTCTTATGTTTCACTCACTTTTGCTCAAAGAGGTCTCCCTGGTCTAATAGACCAGGGAGACCTCTCCTTTCCTTATTCCCATTCAGCTTTTATCTCTACTCAGGATTATTGTAGATATGTTTTGTGTTAGATGGACTCCTTTTTTTTTACTTCAAAAGAAATGCAATAACTTGTTCTTATTTCTTTGTTAGGACAGAAGTATCGTTTAACAGCTTTTGTCATTCTGTCTCTTTGTTTCTCTAACCAGCAATACCATAACTATTTCTCTTCCTAATAGAGCCACACTTTTCAGTTTCATTTCTTGTTTTAACTTGAGTCTAGATGAATCTCACATACCATCACTCTATCAGTCACTGTTTATCATTTGCTGTAATCTCTTTATAAAAACATATCTCTATTTAGACACAGTGAAGGCAAATGGAATAAATGGAGTCTCTCCTCATGCTCTGAAGGAGAATGCCTCACACCTTGCTCCCATGGTTATTCACCAGTGCTTCTTTCATTTATTTTACTAACATCTGATCATCCTTGATATCTTGAAAGCTATTGATAGGATGGAGCATTAGGGCCTGATTCCTAATTGATGACAGTATTTGTAGTGAAGCAGACATCCTGTTTTTTATGAGTCAGTGTAGCATGTTTATTGTTTCTTGGGTAGTATCACTGTGCAGTGATGATCATGAGCTTATTTACATGTGGAAGGACTTTCACACTGTGGTCAATGGAAGTTAATGTAAGAAGGTATGGGATAGGGTTGGAGAAAGAAATGTTCCTCGAGGAACTCCATGATGGACCTTGAGGTTGATAGTGAAGTCTTTGTGAATGACTGGCTTTGCAGCCAGCTTATAAGTTGTCTGACCATATGTTGTTGTTGGTGTGGAGGGTGACAGCAAGTGATTTTTGACTGAGGATGTGTTAAGGAACCGCATCAAATGGATTGTTGGTATCTTGTGTTTCTAATACTGTGTGGAAGGAGGTTGTGGCCATCTAGGATATGTTGTGTCAGGTTTGTGTGTGAAGTATGAGTGGATTGAATGAGACTAAAGACATACTTTGTAGGTGAGAATGGAATAATTTACTTGATTCTCTTGTCAGTTAGTTTTCAAGGAGTTAAGTTGCCAAGGACTGAAGTGATTGAGGGTAGTAGGAGGTCCTAGACAGAGGTGGGAGGTTTGGAGGACCTCAGGGTGATTACAGTGTTGCCAGGTTTCCACGTGCTTGAGATATTTTTGTATTGCTGGTAGTGATTGAAGATATCTATAAGTGTTTGGTTTGCAATTGGACCAGTATGTTTTATGTGGAAGTTTGGTATTTTGATAAGGCCTATTGCAGGGAATTTCTGTATGATTGTAATTGTGTTCCTAATGTCAGTAGGAGTAAAGACTGGATAAGCAGTTGTTTCAGAATGGATTTTGCAATGGTTTTTTTTTAATTTCTTCCTCATCCCCCTACAAGTTTTGATATGATTTTGTTTTGATGTATTTCAGGGTAGTTCTCATTTTGATTCTATGCTGGAAACTGAAGTCCAGCATGTAGAACTAGGATGGATACAAGAAGTTACTGGTGGACCATTTGAAGCCAGTTGTGTTCTTCATATTTCACTGAATGAACTCCTCATTGAAAATGGTGTGGCACTTCCTGTACGGTTGGTAAAGTTAGAATGATCTGAGCCACTTCTCATTAGTGTAAGCATGTTGACATAGAGATTTGATGCTGTTGTCAGTAAGTAAATGTTTTGTTTATTATACAAGATGGGGTAGGGTTTTTTGCTGCAGATTTTTAGTTCATATGGATCCATACTGTTAATTATAACATTTCAGAGTTTTTTCAATGTCCTCAAAAGACACACCAATGACCCTTCTATTGGCAGCATAGACTTTATGTGATGATTGGGAAACTAGCAGCAGAAACAGAATGGTCAGCTCTTTTGTATCACTTCTGTAAAAGATGCTGGCTGCAGTAAACTGCTGCAAGTGCATTATTGTTTACCTATCTATCCTGTCTGTAAATCCCTCCCTTGTGTATGCCATTCCATGCATTCTTCCACCCTTTCTTTGCCTCCAATATTTTTCCACTTTATTTCCCCATGTCTCAAGTGGTCTTTCTCTCACACCAACCCCTTTAGTCATGCAATCATACACTAGTAAACTCCCCATTGTGCATCATGATAATTGTGTTCTGATTTTTCACTTTGCACTTATGCTTTGTCAGGGGAGACTGGCATCTCCATTCATACCTGTACTTTCACAGACAAGCTGCCTTTATTACACAGTCAAAAATAATTTCTTTGGCTCCACTTGAAATTCCCATAACCCTAAGCAATTCAGTTATTTCATATGTCCATCTCTTCTGTAATTTACGTCTTCTTCTTGTGCCTTCAAGCTGCACTGTAACATGTGATAATATCATTTACTATATTTGTCAAAATGTTTGGGTGTCTGTGAGTGACCAGAAAGGAAGAAATTGAGAAAATTGAAGTTATTGAAAGAAGAATTGGCAGTGCATAGAGAGCTCTGATGAATGAGAAAAACTTGAAAGCAGAGTGTGCAAAAAGCTTGCATGATTGAGTGCATTTTCAGGCTTTGATATATAAATGTGAAATCAGTTTTGATTGTTCCATATAGGTTGAAAATAGCATTTCTAGAAATTGAATATCTACATTGTGTAATAGGAACTACTGTAATTTTAAGAAATGTAAATGACTCTTCATATCCATTAAATTTAATGAAAGCACTCAAGTGGAGGTGAAAAAGCAAGAAAAAAAAATATTGCCTTAAATAAACAGATTTCCATGATTCTTGTTTTGAAAACTTTCTAGAATGAAATGAAAGTTAGATGATTCTGACCTTTAAACATCTTGTTTTGGGCCAGGGTGAAAAAAGTGTCTCTTGAGAAAAAGCATGAACAGTTTAGGTAGTGACAGCCATTTAAACCCAGAATGTTTTAGATATTCAAACCATAGTACAGTGCTAAGCATTCACATCATGTTATTCCTTTGCCATTTAAGCCTAGCATGTGCCCAGTAATCCAACAGGATGGGGTCATTTGCAGAGTATGTGAGCCCTTCCCACTATTGTTGTTTATGGATAACTCAGAGGCCATGGGATTTTTTTTTGCAAGTTGCTTTGAGTTACAGTTGATGTATGGTGTCAATATTCAGGTTTGTATGTAAAAAA
>JAUUDZ010461542.1:0-12189 GCA_032361705.1 Panulirus versicolor | reverse complement strand
TTCTACTTTCATTTCAACCAGTTTATGACTATATCATGAAAGCTGTTGAGATACTGCAACAGATTCTGATAGTCATCATACCTACTTGTCTCTTCTACTTTCATTTCAACCAGTTTATGACTATATCATGAAAGCTGTCGAGATACTGCAACAGATTCTGATAGTCATCATTTGTGTAACTTGCAATGTAATTACAAGCAAAAGCATATGAATAGGTAGGCACAATAAGTGATAAGATTGACTTTGATATAGTCCATCCCACAGCGTCAGCTAACATTCAGCCTTTGGTGGTGGTGGTGGTGATGAGGCCACTATACATCATTAAATAAAACTTTCAAATATCTGTAAATACAGATCACCAATGACATGGTTACAAGGGTGAAACAAAGTTCAAAATGTTAAGATTACTGGACCAAACCTAGTGACTAAAGTTGCGGAAGAAAGTGGATAATACGTGCACCTGCATTTAATCAATATACATGTGCACACAAGGTGAGAGATAAGGCCGCTGTGGTTATGGCATAGCACTGTGTGTAGGGGTTAAAAAAGGGTCACCCTGCCATATGAGCAAATGATATTATACAGATAGAGACTAATAATCATAAGTGTTTTACTAAAGTTTCTTAAATTCATTGAATCTTTTAAATGTAAGAAATGGTGTATTATGTACTGACCTAACTCACAATTTTGCTCATCACTGTTGTGTTCGCTCTTATCATCACTGACTGCCATCTCAGCCAACCTGGTGTACAATACTTCATCTGTTTCATGCACACTGCTGAAGCTGCTGTCCTCTACTGTAGCTACTGATTGTAGTACTGCATTCAATCTGCTTCCTCGACTATCTAAATTTGTGCCAAAAGGAAAAAAAATACACTTGAAAATCAAATAGCTAGTCAGAATGTCATGAATTTGTTAATCAGAAGAAAATGAAATTAATACATTTTACAACCTAAATAAGAAACAAAGAAAAGTAAAATATTGTGCTACATAAAAATTTGAAAAATTAGTCAATGATGAAAGAAATAATAGTTATAGGGTCTTATCATTAGGAAGTTAAGTGCTGAAAGATAAATGGTTATCAGGAATATATGGTTCAATAAAAGGTACATATATAGGTACTACAAAAAAAACAGATAATAAATTGCAGGGATGTTTAGTCCACATAAATCGGTCACTGCAATGAAATCACATGTAATCCTTTCAGTGCGCAGCTGATTTTTTTTCAGCTTTCCCCCAGTAAGCAAAAAAATGGTGAAATATTTATTGTTTACAACAGGTGTAGAAAAACCATTATTTTTCTAATAAATTAAGACAGCCATTCTTAGTTGAGAAAAATCATATTGTTTACCAAAATGGTCAATCCTAACTCAAAAATTTACTTATATCATAAGGTGCACAAAAGACTATCAAAACCATTACTTTTTTCTTATGAACTGAAGGCATTCCTAGTTCAGGGAAACATTATTTACTAGATTAGTTAATTCTACATATTTTGGCAGCGAGTGCCACAGATGCAAAGAGTCCCAAAAGTTGGCACACAATCATGCACCATGGTCACTACTGTCCTATTGGGGTCACTTGGCAGCTCCAAAGACTCATCTTCCGTTTAGGTTGCTATCTATGAACTAGCCAGTAGGGCCTAAAATATATGTGGAATTCAACATGTGTTGGAAACAGTGCATAAATTGATGTCAAAAGCATCCTGATAAGTTATCATGTAATAATTACAACGCTGATAGGGTTAAACTTATGAGGTAATTCTAAATCCTGATAAACACATCACAAATGAAAAAGAAAGATCTCTGGAATTCTTTATGAAAAACTTTTCTATAGTTTCTAATATATTGAATTACAAATGAGAATTTTCAAGGGAAAGTAATATTGTCAAAGGAAACTTTTTTCTGTATTATAAGAAACTTCTCCTTTTGTGAGGTAGTGTCAAAAGCTGATGAACAATAATCTCATTCAACATTGTTAAAACATAATTTCTTCCTGAATCTCTTTCTGAGAGTCACTTGTTTCCCCTTTGTTCAATTTCTGAACATCACTAAACAATGCTGTAATAAACATGGGCATAACCACATCCTCCTCTATATCCTGATAATCTCATATACTCAACATCACCAAGACTGCTTACCAAATGCTAGAGGGTCTTGTACTAGTGTCACAAATATTTTCCTTGCTAGCAACTATTTCACAGCTATGAGGGTCTTATGCATCCTAAACTGGAGTACTGTTCACATATCCTGGGGTGATTCTTCCTCCAATAAGACTGAAGTCTAAAGCCTTCCATCTCATCAATTCTCCTGACATCAAGTGCATAGATGGACATATACAGATAACTAACAAAAATAATGAAGTAAATGAATGTCAAAAGTGGAGAAAAAGGGTTAAAAATGTCCTCAGGGAAAAAAAAATTGAAGATAATAAGATCTAATTACACCAGTCAACAGGATTACATGCTAGGATAGCAGTATTCTCTTAAAAGGCATGAAAAACACATGAAATATCAAATAAACCAAACAGACTACACAGGTAAGCATCCCACTAACAAATGTCCTTTTCCTTCTATGGTGAAGTAAGATACATTTTTATGTAGTGAATAAAGAGGGATCAAGAGCTCATACATGTGACACTGCTTACCCTTCATGTTCAAGTTGGACCACGTGTGAGCATGAAGAGCTTGACGAATACGTTTGAAGCCCCAACTCTCTGGGAAATCATCATCATCTTCAGACTCTTCTGTTTCAGCAACAGCTGGATTCAACTCTATAAGCTCCCATCCATTGCTAATACACCACTGTTGGGCTGAAATCAAAATTCCAAATAATTGATTAAATAATTTTTTTTAAATATGAAGAAAAACTAACTTTGTAGCAAGATAAATTCCATGGGATATTTTTTTTCTGAAAACATGCATGCTTTGACAGTGTCCTTACGTGTTGGATACTGCAGTATAAAGGACTGAATACAGTAAAAACGAATTCCAAAAAGATATTTCACAATTTGATATGAGCAATAATTATGAACCTTTGCTAGTCTAAAACATTCCGTCCTACACATGCATCATCTAGGAAGCCAAAGACAAACAAATTTTATTCTCTACTTTAGTTATGTGTGACCATGAGCACTTATAATGAGCACTCAAACTTGTATAATGAGAAAATCTTGCTGGCTGAGATGTTTTCTCCTTACTTGGAAACCTGTACTTGGGAAGGATAGATAAAGATAACATACGACTTGATAGTCTAATAAAACAGTGATACCTCCCACACTCATACTTTTCAATGCTGAATTTACCATAACCCATACATAACCCATACATTTTGAAGACCTGCTTGTGTCCAGGTTACTAGAGAAAAAAAAATACACTTCCATTTCTATGTATGTTATAACTAAATTGGTGCATTGCTACCGTGCAACTTTTATGTTAGAAAACTGTGTTCATTGACTGATGCTCACAAACAAGCATTTGACTGGCCTGTGGCACTACCATTAGCACTTTCAGCACCTCTCTTGTCCCAGTCTGGTGACATGAAGAAGTAAGGATTCTGCTCTGAATAGAAAAGAAACTGGCCCCTTTTAAAAACATATGGTGCCCATATGACCCCACAGTATAGAATCCTGAATCTTAAGTGAAAGGTTGCAACCTTTATCATATATAATTCATTTGCTAAACCCTTAATGTTTCATATTAAAAGTACAGCTGAAAAACTCACCCTTTAGTCTTGACAGTCCCACATTACTATCTTCAGAGGCACATGAATCACACACCAGCAATTGCACTTCAGCCTCAAATTCTCCAACTTTTTCTGTTAAGCTGTTTAGGCTCTCCAAAACATCATTCTGTACATTAAAACAAACATAATAAAAATAACACCCATATACTACCAATTACTTCCAAAAATCTTCCTTAATGTGAAGAGGAAAATGATTAAATGGCCATCAACAATGATCTTAGTATACTGAAGTTACTTATAAAATGATAAAAACATTCATGAATAATGTGACTATAATTTCTACTCCACTATGAAACTATTTGTATAGTATAACTAGATACATCAGTGCGTCACCCTGGTTTTCACACAAAAGCATTATCTTCAGACTCTATACACAGTACAAATTATTTCCAACTTAATACTACAATTGCCATCAGTGTTTTCTTTTTGAAAAACACGGCAACAAGCCCACATGAAAACTGAGCACAATTCTTGTGGCATAACCTTAAAACATGGCCCCAAAAGGACTGTACTGCAACAATAGTAAGCTGAATTTAGGCCTAAAATGAGCAAATGCTCATTACTTATGATCAGAGATGACTAAAGAGCACAACCCAGATATAAATGAACAGATTGCTTCTCATCCAACTAAATCCATATACAGCATCTAGACCCGCTGGTTACATAGCATACCACTTCTGATGAATGTTCTGCCTTCCTAATCTTACACTCTCTCAATAAAATATAACTGTAATATAACACTTCTGTCATGCTAGTATGAAAAGATGACTGTGCATCTGGGTTGATTTTAGCTCAAATATAAAGAACCATCACTTCAAATTACAATGTAAACTGAAAAGACAAAGTTCAATGAACAAAACCTAAATTTTTTATTTTTTGTATTTTGGTCTCATGTCATCAATGTCTAAATGATTTGGCTAACCAAGAGATAATATGTAATATGGAACCAGAGAGTGTTTTAACTCACAGCTGAATCATAAATTGATATTTACTATCAACCAGCAGCAATGGTGTTACCTAAGCATCCATCACACTGAAGATTAAGAAGGTATTGAAAACTACAGCCACACAGCCATGTAAATATTTTGCTGTGGCTAAAAATGTAATGTGTGACATTAAACCAACTAACCTGGATGAAAATGACAAGAACATAATGACAAAAAATTTTTCTAGACAAGATATCCATAATTATGATTTTCTTTTCAGTGGACAACATATACTATTCTGGTAAAATAAGTACAACATCTATCATCTCACAAACCTTTGATGAATCACAGTACACCAACAGAGCTTCACCGTGGCTAAGGATCCATGACAAACAGCATTCTGGGTATGACACCGATGCTAGCTGAACAGATGCTGTGTAGTATTTATTCTCCATCTCCCACTGCCAACACTGTATTCCATCCATAGCAAAACTGGGTTCTGGCGCACATTCCAGCTCTAGAATACCTACAAGAAATATAATCAAATAGTTAAGAAACAAATTCAAAACCAAATCACAACAAAAGTTAGCTACATCAGAATTTCTCAAAATATAAATCATGTACCATCTTGAAATATGGATGAAATGAAAAAAGAGTATTGTACGTATTTCAATAGATTGTTCTATATAATAATTCTGCACTCATGTAAAAAATAAAACTGTCAGAAGTAAAATAAAGTGTGTTCCTGGATGTAAGGAATACCAAATTTTTGACAGTATGCTACAAGAGATTATCTCTTAGGTATGACCTTTTTCTAAAGAGGTACTGGATTTGTCCTTAAAAACTGATGATGGTCTGTTGGATTATCAATACCTGTATTTTCCAGATCAAACTGGGAAAACTTTGCTTTGTTTTTCATCAGCATTAGTTCTGGAAATGGAGTAATCATTCAGGGAAAGAATACTAAATGGAGTCAAAGTGAGAGTAAAATATAATGGAAAATGAGGAGTCAAATATTGTAGGTAACGCATTTACGAAAAATCAACGGAACTTATGAAACCCTCACCAAACCACCATAGCATTCAATATATATCTTAATGCTCAGTGTTCTAGTAAAAACATTCAAGTCACAGCCATGACAGTGCCATGCATATGGCACAAAAAAAAAAGCAACAATGAATGCAAACACACAACGCAGAACAATCCTCAGCTAAACATGAATATAAGGTTATGGTATACTTCTACTATAATTTCAGCAACAAATCCTTTTCATTTGATTTAATTGGCAATAAAAGTACATATAAAATGATGAGAAAATATTGTTAAGGGTTACATTGGGAAATAGGGTGGAAGACTACTGAAGGGGAAAAAAGGGGTAGAAGATGTGTGGAATAATGTATGCAAGCGAGGCAAGAAGGAAAGAATTATGTAGAAACTTTTGCTGTAGCCACCCCCATAATGGAAGATTGCAGAGGGAATTGGTATCAAAGATATGGACAGATAGATGGAGGGATAATTACACAAAAAGCATACAACACCATTTCCATTGCAGTCATATTATACAATATACAGTACCTATAACTTATCATACGGATGTACAGAAAGAAAATCAAACCAGATATAAATTCAAAATTACTTTATAATCACAAAAAACTAATAATAAGAAACCTAGCAGTTACAAATAAAAATGAAAAAAATGAAAATGAGTTAAAACACACTAAATCACTGACATCAAACTTTTTCCATAAAAACAATTTCATGTTCCATCAAAACATCCTTAGTTCTGCACAACTATGGCACGCTTCATAAACTCTTACCATATCACTTAATCTAAGTATAACACATGACAAATCACTAACTCTAGATGATCTAACATTATACCTGATATATTACAGAGCAATACCATTTATGGTAGTATGTTTATGTACATATTTCAGCTGTTCTACTTTTTATTCTGCTAGGAGAATAACATGGTAAGAGAATAACAATCATCCTAAACTGATGAAACAAATATAAATTTTGGGATGAGTATTAAACATATACCTCAGGAGATTTTTATAAGGTCTACTGATATATTCCAAATGTATTGACTGTTTTCAAATTAAATAACAGCATATTTTCCTTCACATAAATTACCCTTATGCCTCCTCATCAGAAACTGCCGATTACTATATATACTGCCACATATGCTCCACAAACGTTACTCTGATCTACTTCACCAGTGTTGAAAAAAACACAATTACGTCATTATTCATAGTTAATAGTGATATGGCAAAACTAGACCTCTACCATTACTGTATTTTTTCCCTTAAAAGCAGATGATGGTCCGACACGTTCAAATCAAAATGTTCTAAAAGTTTGCTTTGATATGATGCCGAATGACTCAAAAGTTTAAAATATCATATGTTACATGAGCTTTCCAAATATGTAAAACTGTGTGGCAAGATCGCAACCTCCCAGAGAGGCGTAATCGTATTGCACAAAAATTTACAACAATAAAGTCTGACCTTGGTGACGGTACTTACACTTCTTCCATTGTTAAAAAATCATCTTCCCATATTCAAAAAGAAGGCCGCATCTCAAAGTAAACAATCCCCTCTATTACACCCAAAATCATAAGACCTTGAGTCAAAAGGACACGTATGTACATCGAATACATAACAAAAACATTGCAACTTAACTTGTATATCCTAATATACAGAGGATTAAATGCTATACATCAAACGCACCTTTAACTATGTCTTCTCCTCCTTTCTCATGTGTAGAGAGTATAATCAAACTAGGTAATGACTCCATGTTTGTGTAAGACACTGGATCTCAGCTCAGCAGTATCAGCACTGTTCAACCATGAAGTGATTACGCCTTGATGGTACCTCGATCACATCCACGTACATCACATCATTTGCACATACTCAAAAAAATAGAACAGAATATAGTTAGTTTGCAGTGCGGCCTAAAATTATATATATTTCTTTGCTGTGATAAACTTTTCCATGTAATTTATCTGGAATAGGAAAAAATAAACAGGTTTGCCTTACAATTCTTGCCGTATGCGAACGAATTGCAATATTTGTAAACAATGTTACCAAAGAAAATGGTCCAACTACTTCTATCCTGAACTATCTTAATGAGATACTTTTGAGTATTTGAATTATCATCTAGCAACTTTGTTTCATACATTACAAGATACATATATTAATCATACGGTAATACCTCAAAAATCAGTTGGTTTTAGGGGAACCAATAATTTTTCTCTGTTGAGTGCGAACAAGGATTTGAAGACGTTACATACACCTTTCTGGATACAATCCAGCTTAACAAGCCATGCTTATTCAAGTATTTGTATAGCTTGCTCCAAGAGATCATAGCACAAAAACTAAGAGTAACTGTAGCTACTGGAACTTCTTTCTTCAGACCTTGCCCTTGGCTTGCAAGGAAATAAAGCAAGTTGTGTACGTAAACATAAAACAGATTTACTTGGCTGTCAAGAGACCTTCTCAGACTTAGCTTTATGGTCACCACACCAAATAAATCCAACTGCTAGAAAGTAACCTTAATTCCAACCTAACACTTACATTGCTCATTTGATGTGACACCTTGGGTAGATATATTGGGTAAGCCAGACGATATAGCATTTTGTAGACATAGTTAATATTAAGGAATGCCTATACAAATCCATTAGCCCTTATGTGTAAAAGTTTAAGACGTTACTATATTCGTTGAGTAAACGAAGGGCCAAGAAGCTGCATGCAGTGCCCTTGTCTTCACATCCTGAATAACATTTCTGCTGTTGACTGTGGGGCATTGTTATTACAACGCGCCGTCTGGTAAGAGTGTTAGTGAATAATTACCATTCCTTACAGGGAATTTGTAGTTCATGATCATGGGGGAATTATAAGATGGCAATGAGTTTGAATGTTCTGATGATTCTGATTTACCATAAATCTAAGCATGGTCAGAAGGACAATGTTCTGTGGATACAAGACGACTCTACGACTGAAAAATTAGAAACCAACATCTGTCAAAACATATTAGGCAGCATGACAAAGGATATATGTATTAATGCGTGAAGATTGTGCGCAAAATGGTAGGATGAATAGGCCAGGTGGCAAAGGATTGCGATCAAATCAGAGGTAAACATTTAGCACAGTTCATTGAAATATATACACAGTTGGTATAATCACTTAGTGGCTATGTAAAAATCACTTTATGGCATGTCAATTGCTGACTGACATCAATGTTGCAGCTGATTAAAACAAACAAGATTTTTTTCAAACATAATCTAGGCTTACTTGGAATTTGATCATTTCCAGTAACTAACTGATTCACAGTGGTTATTTTGCCAGCAAGTTATGAGCAATAGGTCAAATGGTATAACATTTATGCAGCCAGTTCTACTCCAGCTGACACCATGTAATTTTTCTCCGTTTAGGGTTTACCTTTGCATGATTATCGTGCCCATAAAGTCATTCAAGGCTAGCTGATTAAAACATATATAGGTAGCATTCAAAAGCTTGGACTGAGGGAGCACTAACAGCACTCTCTGGCAGTGAATTTTCAGCATCAACAGTCCCTCGAGTGAATGTGTATTTTCAGTAATTTTCAGTTTTCAGACACATTTTATAATTGATTTTATTTTGAAAAAAGTGGTACCAACGAACTCCTTCCACTCTTTAGGGTTGGTTTTGTATCTATAACGTTTCTTATTCCCTTAAGGTGAGGTTGTCACAAAGTGGGCAGAGCCTCGAAGTAAAGGAAATTATGGGGTAAAAGCTCTCACCATCAACTGTATGGACTAAGAAGCCCACTGACAGCACTTTCGTCAAAATCCATCACCTAAGACACACACCAGAGAGATGCCTGATGGCATCCCGAAATTACTGTAATTTACTTTAGCACTGCAAAATTATTGTTCCTTGAGAATCTGCCTGGCACTCTGTTTAGATTCTGTAGAGCTTTATTCAGTTCACAAATCAATATACAAACCGAATAAAGCTCTATAGAATCTCAACGAAGTGTAAGGTGGGTGTATGTTGTCAGCTTTTTGCAGTCCCTAAAATTTCATGACATCCATAGAAATGACTTTTGGGACACTGTTAGGTTTCTCTTCTGTCTTGTCTTCCTTGATGAATTTTGACAAGAATGGTACAATTGGATACCATACATGCTGGAAAGTTGACTGATATTTTATACCCAATGATTTTCTCTTTCTTCAAAGCCCTATTTACACCAATGTCATCTTTTTAGAGCTTTATGTGTGAAAATTCTTCCTGCCATATTATAAGATATCCTGCAACAGACAGATCACAGATATTATTGCCTGGCATTAGTTACCAATGGAAACACATCTAGAAGAAATATGTTGTCTCCTGATTTCAACTGTTAAGCCATATTTCTGCAAGGGTTAAAGGCATGTTGTATAGCTCTTTCTAAACATATCAGTGTTCACATTCCTGAAGGTAATTTTGACAGACAGAAAGTGAGTTTCCCTTCCTTGTTATTCTTCTTACATGATGATATTCCACTGGATATCAGTCTCCCGAACCCGTTCACAGTAGGATTTGTAATTAATTTCCCCCAATATGGAGTTCATAATTGCATTATTCTTCACTCTGGAAGATTAAGTTTTGATAGTCATTTGTCTGACCAGAGCTGCATTTTGTTCAGGTTTCCTTGCATACTGCACACCCTTGTACTTTTATACTTCTTTCGTACTATTGGTATCATCAGTGAATGTATCTAGGTATGATTCTGCCTGCCTCATTTAGCTGTTCCCTTGCATAGATCAGAAATAAAATTTCTCTGTTCCCTCCCAGTTTGATACCTGTGAATCCATTCATGCTACAATTCCATGTCTAGCTTTATCATGATTCTTCTGTAGGGGACAATATCAAAGGCACTTTGGCAATCTAAGAATGCTCCATTGACCTATCCGACCATTTCCAACTTACCTGAGCAAAGGCCACAAGTGCAATTTTCATCACTTGCTGTCGGTTTACTTTTCGTAAGTTCAGTCTTCTTCTATGGAATAACTTGGCCAACCTGAACCAAACCTGACTAGAAGAGTCCTCGGGTGTTCCCTTTCCAAAAGAGTGTCTGATAACCTCAACCATCAAGTATGGCTGGTGTTTCTGATGATAACTGTCTTCCAGATAGCCATAACATTCAAGTTTTGAGGCAGAACTGCAGTTACAAGAGCTGTGTAACATATGAAGTTTCCTCTGAAGTGTATGGCGTTATTTTTCATTCTTCAAAATGAGGGAAGTTTCATCAAGAATTCACATGAAATTCCTCTCTTAAACTACCTGGCCAAATTGACTCAAACTTCGCTACTGCAAGCATGCTCTGTATATTCAGGGCTGCATACACCTTTTATTCAATTGATATATTGCTCACACCTGCCATGGGGATAATACTGGGAACTTTAGTACTTACACATTGGCAGACCCTAGTTGCTGCTTTCCCATATTTAGGCTTGTTGGCTAGTATAGAAAATATCTTTGGAAGAAAATTCACTCAGTACTTAAGAATATACAAACTGTATGGACACTTTTTGCCAGCCCACTTCTATCTGTTATTATTGCTTTGGCTAAGTAACTGTAGACCCAGCTGGTATGTTTCTTGCAGTGACTTATGGGTAGTTTACTGTCAGATACATGAAAAATTTAGTGGAAATATTCATCGACAGCCGGGCTTCTGTGAGAGTCAAGTTATAAGAAACTGTGGATGTTGGTAAAACATACGATAAAAGAGACAGATTTACCAGTTAAGCTAGAGGTATGTGAGGGTCCAATACTTTAAGACAACGCTTCCAAAGGGATATCTCCCTCGTCCATTCCACCACTTGTGTTGTCCTACATGATAAGAAGATAAGTTCCTTGTGTTTCCTTATATGTGATAGCCTAACTGATGCGCCTGCTCAAGAGTTTAGAGACAAAAACAAAACAAGACATGAAGCATCTGAATTTCAGTTTTAGTAATGACCTACTCAATTGTCAATTTCCATATCAGCTCCCTTTTGACCGAGATTAAGTGCCCCTTTCAATTGTGGGGCCCGAGTGCCTCTCACCCGCTTGTACCCCCTCAAGGATCGGCTCCGGGGCCCCCACGAGTGTAAAACTCCTTTCCCATACAACACAAATAGGTAATGACATTTTTTTCTTTACTCGATTGCCTCTCCCGCCTTAGTGAGGTAGAGTCAGGAACAAACGAACGATGACCATATTTACATACATCCATTTTCTAATTGTCATGTTCTGTATAATGTACCTAATCCAGAGCCTACCAGCCACAGCTACGTCCTACAGACAACTTCATGGTTCACCCTGACCACTTCATGGTTTTTCATACCAGCTTGCCTTGTCCGACCTCAGCCAGGTATCGCTAAGGATTACGTCACCGGGGGAAAATCCTTCCTTGGCTCCTTCTCTTCCTACATTTAGAAATGATTGTACAAAAAAGGAAGGATTCCTACTTCCGCCGCCCTCTGAATCGCCTTTAAGGGAACTCATGAGATACGT
>JAUUDZ010461531.1:0-10687 GCA_032361705.1 Panulirus versicolor | reverse complement strand
CGTCAAACTCTGATGATTAAATTTCACCTACTTGTAATTTTCAATTAATTCAAAGGTTTTGCTTCAACTCAATAAGGTTCTTACTAAACCTGAAAACCTAAAAGTACATATCTATTATCTTGCTTATAAATCTACTTATTTTGGCATTTTACTCTGCTTTCACGTAATCTTCCTCCTTAAATAGTGTAACTTAACAAAAATAATATGTATTTTAGTTTCAATATTGTATTAAGTTTGTCTAAACTTGCTAATGCTGGGTTATTCTCAATGTCTTTTAACCATTTTCATTTCACTGTAAATGTTCTTAGTTATCTGTCCCCCTCTTCCATGGCAACACTGAAAACTATTCCTTTTACCATAAAAAATTTCTATGGGTTAATCTTTGATTTTTCTTCATGCTATCTTCTTTCTAACTCTGAATTTTCTCTTCAAGTCTCCCATTGATTTTCAAAAAGCGAACAATGATCAAAAATCAAAGTAATACATGTTCATTTTCAAAATGCTACCCTAAGTTTTATCAAAACCTCACCTCATTATTCTGCTTTTTCTTCAGGCTATCTATCTACCTATATCTCTGATGCTTGTTTCCTTTGGAAAATCACATCAAAAGGTGGCCATGGCCAAAGAATCTCCAATTATCCCTGCTCTTACATGCCTTCCTCACATTTACCATTTCTCTCCTTTCAGTATTCTTTCACCCTATTTCCCCATGTCAAAGGTGGTCTTCCTCTCAAATCAACCCCTCTAATTGTTTTATCATACATTCTCCTTGTAAACTCACAGTCTTGCATTCTTTCCACATGCCTAAAACACCTCAAAGTATTAAGTTTCACCCACTCTACCGCTCCACAATTAATTAACTCTGCATTCTGTGCCATACCACATCTCTCATATACCCCTTCATTTCTTTCTTCGGTACATCTAGTCATCATACGTTCCTCTCATACAGCTCATTTCCAAAGTCTGTACTCTTGACCTCTGTGACTCATTCCATGTCCATGTTTTAGCTGCATAAACAGGGTTAGAAGGACTATGCTGTCCTTAATCCTCTCTCCACTTCAGTACTTACACCTCCATCCTTCATTATTCTGTTAGTGGACCCAATGACTTTTACCCTGTTCTGCTCTTTCCCTTAACTCTCCTTCCATGTCATAAAACTTACCCAACACAGCTCCTAAATACTTAAATTCTCTCAACGCTTACAGTCTTTCTTACCCCTTATCCAAAACACAATTTAGTACACTTTCTGCTTTCACTTATAAGGTTTTGCAAAATTTATCCTTTCATTCCGTTTCCTTTCAAACACCATTACTTTACTTTTACTTGAATTTACCTCCAATTGCCTACACTTACACATCATAAAAGACACAATCTTCTGCAATTCCTTTTCTCTCAAAAAACAACAAAGTATCATCCACAAATGATACAGACAGGCTTGCCACTAGCCACCATACCTCACCACCACACTCTAGCTCTGCACCCCCTTTCCCTGGTTTGGCTCTCATTTCTCTGATCACTTCATCCATATATATATCAAAAAGTTACAGTGACATCACACAGCCCTGCCTCGCAACATGTATACTGACATTTGCTCAACTCTCCATCCACTCTACATGCATTAGCTCCTATGTAGAAGGCTTTCACACCATTCAGCAGTTGTCTTCCTACCCTATGTATCCTTGACACATCCCATAAAGCATTCTACTCGACTCTGTCATACGCTTTCTCCAAATCCATAAAACCTGCAAACAACTTCTTAACTTTTGCTAAATACTTTTCCATGGTGATCTTTACCACAAAAATATAATCCACACATCCCCTACCTTTCCTAAAACCTCATTGCTCCATACTTTATTCTGCATTCAGTCATTTCCATCACTATCAATCAACATTCTTGCAAAAACTTTTCACGGTATACTTACTTATTCCCCTATTATGTTACATACATCCTTAGCACCTTTTCCTTTGAATAAAGGAACAATAGTAGCTTTCACCCAATTCTCAGGCACAACCTTCTGTTTCCAAGCTAAATTACACATCAGATGGATCCATTCCATCACACTTTCTCCATACTTCAGCATTTTAGTCGTAATCCCACTCACTTCAGGTGCCTTTCCTACCTTCAGCCTTTTATTGCCCTTCTTATATAACCTGAAAAAAAATCCTCATTAAGCATGCAAGGGTGAACTCATGTATTTTTTGTTTTCACTGTCAAAGGAGTTTCATCATCAGCCTATTAATATGGTTTAATGGGAAAACTTCAAAGATGCATAACTCCAACACTTCCATCCAAAAGTCTTACAGCTTCATTTCTCAAAGGGTTTGATCATAAATTAAAATGTTATTTAGTCCACCTCAAACAGGAAACTTAGATGAATTAGCAGTGTTAAAATCATTCTTAATTCAACATGAGCTAACTGATGGAAAAAAAAGGTATTTGCTTATAATTTGCTATAATGAAATCACCAAGTAAAAATATGTAAAGAAAAGCTACAGAAATTTTTTCTACACTTAAACAACATGCATACCAATTCAACTGCCTCAATTGTTCTGAACAAACTGGTAGGCTAATTGAAGACAAAACTAATTCTCGCACAGACTGGTGTAGGACCCAAACCCACACGTGAAACACCTAAGACTTCAGTGGCTGCCAGGTTGCACCATCCTTTTGAGTATTTGAGAGCACTCATTGAATCTTTACACTTCTCAAACCACCTCAGGAACTAAGGCTGACTTGGCAAATGGAAGCTTTCAGTCTCAACTGGCATAAAAAGTGGTTCAGAGAAAGGGTAGTCCTTATCATATCATGGTATCAGTTCATCACTAATATTAGCTGAAATTATTACTTTACTTGCCTGATTGGAGTTTTTGGGGGTAGGATTCATCCATTTGCTTGAAAAAGCTCCTTCCTCTGAATTACCCTTCTGGTGTAGTGGTAATACAACTACACCATGATCTAGTAAATTGGGCTGATCTAAATGTTGTCCTAAACATATCTTTAACAGTGTGATCTTCACAGATACTCCTATAACTCTTTTTACCATAATGGAGCCACTTTATCTTCCTTAACCAAGAGCTAAAGAGTAAAGGTAGCAATGGCTCTGACATATAAGTTCTCATTTAAAGCTGAACAACAGGTGGATAGTAAAATTCACAACTGGTTGAGATTTAAACGTAATCCAATAAAAATTATGCTGCTTATCACCAGCCACAGGGATGAACTCACTTACTACAGAAAGTAGCTGCAGTGAAGCAACATTCCTGGATTCCTGACTGAACTGAGCATGACTGCAGTACTTACAAATAAATGTGAGGGGAAACTTTAACTGACAGCCTGTGACTTTCACCATTAAAACAGTTTTTTTTTCATAATGTGGTACCTCATAATTGTATCCACTGGAAGGATTTCTGATCTAAGCAATGTTTAAAAGTATATGACTATTAATCTTGTTACTTTTCGAAAATTACAATGAAGGTTTCTCTCATGGTAAAGAGAAAAGTTTGTCCACATATACTTTGAGATGCAATGACACTCCTTCACTAGATACAATGAGTTCCACTTCCTCCAATGAAATCCATACATTATCAACCCAAATTGTGAAGGATGGGAGTTCAGGTATCCACTCAGACCCTTAGAGAGGGGTTTTAGAGAATGGTTAGTAGGCTGTTGACAGCAGCCACCTAGGGTGTTCTACTGTTCTAACTAAGGAGTGTTAAAGTGGAGCCTGGAACCATCTTACACTCCCCATGTTAGGATTGCTGGTCATAGATTGTTTCATCAAAATGTGATAATCAGGATAGTCTTACCATCTTCTCCCTCCAAATCTTTCTTATTTTCTTTGCATATGTATTTTTGCCACCTCCTTTCTACTCAAATATATTTAAGTATGATCATGAGAAGTACAACAGATCTATTCACTATACCAACATTCATGGTCTCTCGTAATCTCTTTTCCATTGAATACCTAGTGTCTAGTGCCTCCTCCAATATTTTCTTCCCAGAGACACGGGTGTCTAATGATTTTCTCACTGGCCACCTTTTCATATCTAACTATAATCTCCACTCATGCTTCCAGTTCAAAGATGATGTTTGTGCTTATTTCAACATCAACACACCTGTTGCATGCCTTAAGGACCGTGATTCCCTAAATTTTGATATATGGCCCAAGGTCTAACTCCCAATGACCACACTTTCCCTCTGTTTTGCTTATTGCTCTCTAAATTCTACAGATTTTATATCTTTCTGTGACTGTCTAAACTCCTGCCACGAGACTGACATCCTCTCACCTGCAGGCAGAGATACCTTATTTAGGGGATTTCAATATTCTCGATTGGGAATGGTTGAATTACTCCCATATTGATGGTGGAGGGATTGAAACCCTCACCTGTTCTCTGTTCTCAGTGATTGGGAGGAAATTACCTCCCACCATTCCCATATCCCTTATTGCTGTGACCACCTTTGGTCCATCATGCTGTAACTACACAGTCTTGCCTCCAATTAGGTCACCTGATTACACTCTCGTAAATGTATCTATTTTAACGGCACATCCCTCTCCAGCAGCCCTTTCTAAGATAAGTATTGGCACTTCAACAAAACTAACCTGAACAACTCACGTAAATTCTTTTCTGACTTTCCTTGGTTAAATTACTGTCTGTTATGTGGTGATGCTTCTGCCTCTGCTGAATGCATAGCAGAGGTTATTGTTTCAGGAATGGAAGTATTCATTCCCTCTTCCTCTAAGATCACCTATTCTTCCAATCCAACCGTTCCTGTTCTTCCATAATCATTGCAAGTACGTTATCCTTGAGGAAAATCATTCCTCTATTGAAAAGAAGTGTGATTAACTCTACACTTCATCCACTGATAGGTCTTTCTGGTCTTTAGCTAAGAGCATCTCGAACAATTTCTGTCACTCTACCTTTCCTTCTCTTTTCTGTTCTGATGGTACTGTAGCTGTCTCTCTCATAGACATAGAAACACTCTTTGGTTCCCATTTCTCTTTTAGCCCCACCTTCGATGACTCTAACATTCCCTCACCCCCTGATGCTCCTCTTACTAATCGTATGTCCCTTCCTGTAAACTCTTTTTGGACTGTCCAAAAAGTACTTCTCTTTCTGGACACAAGCAAAGCTTAAGATCCTTGATGGCATTCATCCCTGTGTACTGAAAGGGTGTGCCTTTGAACTTGCACCTATGGTCATCTCTTCCATTTCTGTTAAAAAAAACTTTTCTTTCTTGGAAATATGCATTGATACATCCCATCCCTAAGAAGGGTAACCATTCTGATCCCTCTGTCATCTTATTTCTTTGACATCTACCATTTCCATAGCCTTTGAATCCCTCCTTAGCTCACATATCCTTAGACACCTTGAATCTCACAGTCTTCCCTCTGATCATCAGTATGGCTTCTATAAGTCAAGAACCATTGATGACATTCTTAACTATTTTACTAGTCTCTGGTCACAATCTTTAAAGATTCTGGGGAGTCTTGTAGTTCCTAGTTCCCCTTGGCATATCCAATGCTTTTGACTGGATGTGGCATTGGGGTTTCATCTCTTCTGAGCTCCCTTCTTTTGGCTTCCCACTCTCACTTTGTTCCTCCTTATCTAGTTTCTTTTCTGGCTAATCTGTGTATTTGGTTGTTGATGGATCAGCCTCCCCTCTTTTTCCATCAATAGTGGTTTCGCTTAGAGTTCCATCCTGTTCCCTTTTTCTCCTTTTTATTAACGATTTCCTCTCTCGCAAATAACCAAGTGCACTCATGCTGACGTCTCAACACTGCATTCATCCACATCCATTTGTTCTGCTCCTTCTCTCACTCGATCTGCATCTTGTCTCGACACATCTTCCTCAGTAAACTTGAACTCGGAGAGGATATCTCAATTGAGGAGACATAATCTTGTGAAGTGTAATGCCTCCAAGAGGCAGTTTCTACCCATCTTTCCTATCAAATATTCCTCACATTTTCCATCTCTCCCTTGATGATTCTGTAAGTCCACCTCATGTCTTTATGAACGTACTTGGTATTACTGTAACATCCACTCTTTCTTGGAAACCTCACATTAGGGAAATAGTTAAGTCTGCATCAGGGAAGCTGGAAGTCCTGTTTAGATATCGAAATTTCTCTTCTGAACAGTTGCTCCATTTATATAAAGGATTGATTCATCTTTGTTCAGAATACTGCTCTCACATCTGGGGTGGTTTTCACTCTGCATCTTTACTTGACAGAATTGAGCCTAAAGCAGTCCGACTATAAAGTCTCCCAGGTTAAGTTGAAAAAATTGACCCACATACCCTTTGCTGCAATGTTGGTTCACTTTTTCCCTTTTCTGTAGGTATCAGTTTGGCTTCACTCCTGAGAGCTGGATGCATGTGGCAAGCTGCTGCATTACATGATTTCTGTGTGGCAGTTGGCAACTCAGGGGTGGGCCATTTTGATAAGTTTCCTTCCCTACACCTTGAAACTTTGGAACTGTCTACCTTTTCATGTCTCTCATAGTGACTGTGACTTGGCATATTTTAAAAGGGGTTTTTCACTTCCTCCAAAATATGTTAATACTTTTCCTTGTCTGTTCTTTTTTCCCTTTCATAATCCTCTCTATATTTCAATAAAGGCCCAGTCTTGATGTGGACTTTTGTCCATGACTGGAGTCTCCAATATAAAAAAGAAAAAAAAAAAAGGAGGAGAAGGCAAGCATTGAAGGACAAAATCACTCGGTACCCAAAGCTGTTCTCAGTTCAAGGGAAAATTGAATTATTACTAAGATGTTTATTTAACTTTGGTGCTGTTGTTAAAATGTACCATATGCCCATGATTTTGGCTTCATACCACAATCATTGTTCCTCTCAGTCCTTAGCAGCATGCCAGGTTATAGTGGCTTTTCTTTGATAAGTCTTGGCTACATGGGGAAGTTGGGTGGGGTTTTCATTGGTTCTGTAGTAAGTTACTGATTTTGGTATGCATTAAAACTAGCGTTGAGTATTGACTATTATTGTTCTGCAATGGTAGTGTAAGCTTTAGAGAAAAGAATAATAGCTTAAGAACATGATTTCTAGCTTTAGGTTTTATTTTAAAGTATCAGATAATGTGGTAGTGGTAAGGATTATAACAGAAAAAATATTGGGTTGATTATTTGGGAGGGAGCCACTGACCAGGGAGGTATATTACTAGTAGTGTCCACCTGGGTATTGGGAGGCTTAGTGATGGCTGTGTAGTGAGCCAGCTCTTCAGTTGTCAAGTTACACTCCTTTGACCCAGGTAGCTCTCTTTGTCTTGCCTACATGTGGCTGCTGGCATTCTGTACACAAACATATAATCTCTCCTTGTCACACATAACACCTGACAGCTCATGAATGACATCTCATTGTTCACAACTTTAGATTTTCTTGCAGTGAGCACTTTGCACTACTCCTGTTTTTGGCAAAATGGTAGGAGCAACAGATAGAAGCTGTAGTTAGGAATGTTTGGTAGAAGTAGTAGGTAGGAGCATTAGCTGGAGGCATTATGTAGAACGAATAGGTTGGAACATTATATAGGAATATTAGGTAGAAGCATTGGGTAATAGTGGTTGGTAGGAACTTTAGGTAAGAGCCTCTGAAAACAAAGTGCTAGAGTTGCCCTCTGCCGTTGGCCTGTTAAGGGTGAGGCACTAAAGGCTAAGAAGAGGCTTTGCGAGTTCACCATTTACAGAGATTCTTTTGCTGTGACCACCCCCTTGAGGAAGTTCCCAAAGATTAATGTAAAAATAAATCAAACACGTAGAAAATCAACAGAACTAAGCTTCCCCAAGAAGTTGAGGTTCATGATAAAAAGCTAATAGCATTGATAAGGTCTACCCCTGGGGAAAGCATAGAGTGGCTGCTTACAGAGAGGTTGGTCACTGGCATGACCATCTGCTCAGTCCGTTTTATGACATTTGTCAGCAGCTGGTGAGATGTTTAGTTTTGGGTACGCTTGGTATATTTTAACAGAAATGACGAAAATTTAGATAAATCTTGGCTGTTGGGATGTTAGCTAGGTTTTCTTAGGTTCTTGAGAATGCAAAACTATTTCACCAATTTTAATATTAACCCCCATCTTCCCTCACCTATATCATTTTATTTAATTTTGTAGAAAAATGCGCCAAATCAAACTCAGCCACTTTTATTCTCTTCTGAATCCCTATGCTGTGATTGCAAAATGAGAGCTCTTTGCTTTTATACTGTATTTGAATTCAAATATTTTAAAATGGTGAGGTTTTACTTCATTTACCCATGTAAATAGGAGTCAAGTTCCAAGATGATATGGAGCAGGGTGGATGTACTCTAATTGAACCTATTTTTGGGTTATTTTTTATATTTTTTTTCATATAGAGGAAATATTGAGTTAGATGTTAAACAGATGCGCTTGGAAGAGTTTGAACCACAAGAAAACGCTATTTTTAGCTTACATTTGACTTGCACTTGGCTCAGAAACACTGGTAATTAAGTTAACTGTAAGCTCTTTTTATTAAACATAATTTCAGTATAAATTTTTTCATGATTATAGAATTAAGTTGGGTGCTAAATGTTTAGCTTAGCATGAGAAGATTTTAATGAAAAAACAGATAAAAATGGCTGTATAGTGTATTTTTCTCTTGCAAAACAGGAAAAATTTTGAGAGCTACTGTTTTTTCATAGAATACCAGGCATTGACGTATGAGCCTCGTTTGTAAGGATGCAAGGTCTTGTGTGTATTGCTAACATTTATGTATTTTTGATGTTGTTATGAAGAGTGATGAGGCTGTATGCTTGACATACCCAAGAAATATAGTACTTTTTTAAACTCTTGTAGCTTTTCCACCTTATTGGGTTGCACATCAGGAACAAATGGTTAATGGCTTTGCTTGCACACATTCAGTCTCTAGCTGTCATATAAAGTGCACAGCAGCCGGAGTGTACCATGCACATCAACTACTATATTATTAGGTAGAGGGACAATATGGATGTCTTTTTATTGTATTCATTGAAATTGATTATTTACTGTACCTCTCTTCAGAATTTCTTCATGTGACGAAGCAGATTCAGTCATGGATTTTTTTTCCTCTTGATGGCAAATGCCTCATGGTACTAATGTGACTCTGATGAGAAGTCATATTGATTTTGTTTATCATATCTTTTTTCATTAAAAGTTGTAAAAATATACAGTATACTTAAAACTCTGTCAGTATCTTGTAAGCCATTTTACATTTGTAAATGTGGTCCATATGGAGAATCTTAAAGTTTTAAGTTGCTTTGAATGTTTACTTTTTTTTTAACATGTGTATTGCTGAAGCTGTTTGCATGAATTTCTCCTGGATAAGCTCTGACAAAATGAAAATTGTTTTTACTTCATCCTTAAATTTTTTCATGTTTCAATTTTCAGAACTAACTCTTTTTTTCCATTATCTAAACAGTACTTGCACATTATAGTACAGGGATTTTATATATTTTTTGATGTATTTCAGGTCTTGTGGCATCAACTTATGATGTCATGTTCCTGACAACCCCACAAGGGTATTTACCCACTTTGTCTCGGTACTTCAAAAGCACCGTCCCCTGTTTGGCTGCGGGAGCCGCATTTGCAACAGTGACCTGTGCATCAACTACAATACGTGGCAAAGATGACAAGATTAATTACTTCATGGGTGGAGCCTCTGCTGGTGGTGTATTTGGAGTAGCTGGTAAGTTTTCTTTAGAGAAAATTGTCTACTACACAGCATATGCTGGTTTGAACAGAAGCTGGCTCAAGTTGCTGAGCAGATTTTAATCCGGTATGAAAGGGAAGGGGGATGTGTTTGAGGGAATAGTGGTTCCTACAATGTTGTGTGGTTGCTAGGCATGAGCTGTAGATGAGGTTGTGTGGAGGTTAGATTTGTTGGAAATGAGATGTTTGAGGACAGTGTATGAAGAGGTGGTTTGATTGCATAATAGGAGAGATGTGTAGTTGAGAGAGCAAAAACGGGTGTGGGGGGGTGTTGAAGTGGTTTGCACATATGGAGAGAATGAGTGGGGAAAGGTTGACAAGGATGTTGTATATGTCAGAACGGGAACAAAAAGAAATAGGAAACCAAATTGGAAATGGAAGGATGGAGTGAAAGAAATTCTAAGCAAATGGGGTCTGAACATGCAGGAGGGTAAAAGGTGTGCACTGAATAGAGTTAATTGGAATTATGTGATGTACTGGGTATGTGTTGTCAGTGGACTGAACCTGGGCATGTGAAAAGTCCGGAGCAAACCATGGAAAATTATGTGGGACCTGGATGTGGGTTGGGAGCTGTGGTTTCAGTGCAGTACACATGACAGCTCATGTATGGATACGAGATATGGCCTTTCTCTATCTGTTTCCTCATGCTACCTCACTTATGCAGAGGGCAGTGATCGGGTGAGGGGGGAGGGGGTAAGAAGAGAATTTATATGCTGTCTTTTTTCTTTTCCTTCATGCACTTTTGCAGTTTACTGTGGGGCGGGGTGGCATCAGGAATGGATAAAAGCAAGCTACTATGATTATGTTCCCATGTATATATGTAAATGTATGTATGTATATATATATATTTACTTTATTTTATTTATTTATTATACTTTATTGCTGTCTCCCGCGTTAGCAAGGTAGCGCAAGGAAACAGACGAAAGAATGGCCCAACCCACCCACATACACATGTTTATACATACACGTCCACACACGCAAAT
>JAUUDZ010461520.1:0-12190 GCA_032361705.1 Panulirus versicolor | reverse complement strand
ATTTATATGATTCAACCCAGACATACGCCGTAGGGAGAAGACCGCCTGATGTAATTCCTTTCGCCCTAGAGTAAGAATCACGGATTTTTCCTCCGCCCGTTGTAACAGAATTCCCCGCTGAGCCTCTCTTTCCCCATCACCTCCTCCAGCTCCATCACCCTAAGCGTGAGGTGCCCGGCGGCGCTGGGGTAATCTGGCAGTAATGTGGCTCAGCTTGGCAGCCGCCATGGCTCCCCCATCCCAGCGGGAGGTCTTCATCATCGGCGGCTGTAGCACTCGAGAGTTCTCCCTGGCTAAAAGAACTTAGTGGTTCTTGGCCGAGGCGTCTGCAGGGTAAAGTCGAGACCAACTGGCTCGAGCTTCTTGCATCAAAACACACCAATCAGTCGCAGATTATCTCGTAAGCCTTAAGCCTTCTGGTAACAAATGGAAACAATTGATAATCTTATAGTCTCCCCGTTGATCGGCTTACATACGGCGAATATGGAAATTACTGACCATCTAAAAGATTGTTCACTGCTATACTCTGGCACTAGGCCCGTGCTAGCATAGAACGTCTCAAGGTAACATAGTATACATTTTTCAGCAAGGACGTAATGCTGGGTGTCATGTGATTTCAGATCATCTCAAGGTTCACTTCTGTTAAAAGAGGAGTGAAGACAAGTACGCACCCATGGGAGGCTCATAGGCCAGTCAGTGAGGGCCATGTCCCCGGACATAGACATCCCCTAGGGTTAAATCGAGCCGAATCATGAGCTAGTCGGTTGGCTAAACCTGTCACAGCTGTGGTGCTCTAACCCCCAGCCGAAGTTGGTATCCCAGGTATCTAGCAACCAAAGGAGGAACAACGAATGGATGCGTGAGCTGTGTGCCGTTCACCCGCGCCGGGAATCGAACCTAAACCATTAAATTGGTGATTATCAACGCTAACCACAACGAGAAGAGGTCCTTTATCAGATATGGTAAGATTTCACTCACGAGCTTTTTTATATCACTGTCAGTGAGTTAACAAAACTCGTGAGATGGAAAGTTGTTCATTACCTCAACTAAATCGTTACAAAACATTACTGCCGGCATTTCTAGCCACAGAAAGGAATTGGGAGTCAGCCATCGAGCCCAGGAGGCTGAGATACACACGGTGACCTCATGAAAGTACAATACGGCACTCGTCCCCTGCAGCAGATTTCTCGAAATCAGGCAAACGAAGGATCTGTGTATGTGTGAATTTGTTATGATTGAGATGGCCAATGTCTTAAACAATTTTGCGTAAATAGATTCTTACCTCTCAAGACAACGTTTTCGAGGTGACACTGATCACATTCACGAATTGAAGAAACTCAAAGATAAGCAAAATTTCATGACAATTCCATACAAAGAATTTGAAAATGAAATCGATAAAGTGATACTCAAATAATGATTACTATTTCCAATATATCTGCCGAGAAAAAAAAAAAAAAAAAACTTTTTCTACGATGTACTATCAAAGTGCACTTGATGATGTATACCTTAAAAGTCTAGTTACGATAAACACACACACACACACACACACACACACACGCACACACACATAATAAGCCTAAAGCCTCCGTAGCGAAGTGTGGATCACCAATCTCACGAACCCGGACAGAACAGCCGACTTCTAGCCAACCAGAAGTTCATCTCACCCATTTAGGGCTGGTCGATAAAAGGATATTGTGTAAGCACATGACATGTAAGCACATATGAAAATATGTGTCAATGTATTTGCAAAATGAATACGTATACTGGACAGTAAAATATAATAAGCGGAACTCTCCTCGTAATAAACAAACAAGAGTCACACATACAGGCACGCAGACAAACGCGGAAGCACAGAAATACTTCAAGCCTCAGAGACGCTGAAGAAGAAGGTCAACCGTTTCATTGGGGTGACTGGCGTGGTAGGGCCATCGAGGGCTACAAGTACGGGTGGTCGATGGATGCATTGTTCTCGTGAGGCAGCCGCCAGCACCTGGGGCCTGCGAGGAGGAGGAGGAGGACAGACGACGGGACAAGGAAGACGTGGATAGATGTATGAGGACATGAGATGGGAGAACACAGTGGTGGAACTGGTACAGAGGTGGGAGACTGTGTCGTCAATGTGGCCAACGCTTTCGGTGAGCGAAGATATAAATTATGACACACACACATATATATATAGATAGATAGATATAGAAAGATAGACATAGATAATTATGGAACGGGGACCTGGAAATTTTCCCTTCCTGAATTACTTTCCATAAGAAAAACAGAGGAAAGAGCCAAATGAGTATCTTTTATCCTTTAAAGCTTAGTCATCTGTTCTGGAGGTTACATCGCTCTTACAGGAAATAGCGAACATGTATGCAAAAAAACACACACACACACACATATATATATCATATATATATATATATATATATTCCTATGAGTCCACGGGGAAAAATGAAACACGAAAAGTTCCCAAATGCACTTTCGTGTAATACTCACATCATCAGGGGAGACACAAGAGAGAAATATAACAGTCAGTTGATATACATCGAAGAGAAGCAGCTAGGACGCCATTTGATAAACATGTGATTGTCCAAAACATGTTTTTCACCGTTTTTCATCTTCAGTACTTCTCACGTTTAATGTCGTCAACCAGTTATCAGGCCATCTTTGTAGTTTGTTCAGATCCTCTCGTAAACTTCTGTAATCAGCGTCACTTAATTTTTCTCATGTCTTTGGGTCGTCAGTAAACACGTTTAGGTGCGAGTCCAATCCATCATGTAAATCATTTCTGCACACGAAGAATGTTCATGGGTCCCAAGCCAAGCTCTGCGGCACACCACTGGTGAATCGAGCCATTTTGAGAATGAGCCTCTTATGTGCGTCCTTCGCTCCCTTCCACTTAAGTGATGTTCCATCTAGTGAAGGAGTTATTCCTGCCTTTCACTCTAGCTTCCTAACCTCCAGTGGAGTACAATATGTACAGCATTCTGACAGTCCAAGAATAAACAAACTACCCATCCATCCACGTGATATAATAGGGTTCAGCCACTCATCCGAACCTAAGATGTTTGTAATGCATGAAATCCTTTCTCTTAATCCGTGTTGTCTCTCGGTTAGATGGTCTCTCCTTTACAAGTAGCCATCCATTTGCTTTCTGATCAGCTTTTTCCAATATTTCAGAGGCTACCTGTAGTCAAGCGCGAATTCTCGATCTTCTTTCTTCAGTGTATGCACATCATTTCCCTTCTTCCCCCTGTTTGGAGGTATATCTTCCTCTAGTGACCAATTAAACAACTGAAGTGGCTTGGCAAAAGACTCCTCGCACTCCTCAAGTACATATGAGAAGGCTTCGTCGTCGAAACCATATAAGTACAGAAGACAGATTGTTTCAACAAAATGATATTTCCTTTCTAAAAATCACTACAACTTTCAAGACTTCTTTCCTAACCCAACTGTCTAACGTTGGACCAATGATGCCCTCAACAGTGAAAACGCCCTTCAACATGACCTTCAGACCCCCCACATATCTTCTCATCAACTTCAGTAGTTAGTTTTTCCCTCCAAGTCGTTTATCCTGATTGGCAGCTATTCGACCGATAATTCTCTCTTGATAAGCTTATGGAGGTTTTGATTGTGTTATGTTTATAATGCTCTTTTCAAAGTCTCTTTTCTCCTCCTCCATCTTACAACACACTTTTCTCCCTCTTTTATATCTATCGTATTTTCGTTGGCTATAGTGTTGGTTATATCTCCTCCATAGCACTTCCCTTAAGGTCTTTCCCTCTTTGAAATTCTTTGTGGAACACGTATCCAATGGTATAGAATTCACATACTTTTAAAGTAACAGAACATGCTTTACCAGTCTCTATACTTAAAGACCATGAATTGCTCTACGAAATTGCCACGTTGTGTGTGTGTGTGATTACTACTTGCGATTATCATCTGTTATGGGGAAAGAGGTTAATAGACGTGTTGCCCTGTCTCATACCCATGTGTCTATGTGCCGTAACTGCACTTCCATTTATGTACACTCGCTGAAAAACACTGCAGCTTTGGTCAGATACATGTACGTGTGTGTGTGCGTGTGCAACCTTTGTGTAGAATGAAAAAACGTTACAATAACGTGCGAGAGTAGAGGGGACCTAGAATACAAGAGCAGTTCTATGTTGTGCAATACTAATCTGAATGGCGAGAAATCTGATGTTTCAGGCGAGACTTTGTGTTTGAAAAGCAACTTTCTTGTGGGAGAGAGAGAGAGAGAGAGAGAGAGAGAGAGAGAGACGGGATTAATGTGACCCAACAAGATTTGATGCTTTTTTTTTTTTTTTTTTTTCTTAAGTGTCGGAGAGTGGAGAGCGTTTGAGTTTGATGCGGTGTAAGTGAAAAAATACATAAGGAAAACTAGTTCGATTTCTTTTCATTAATATGAAAGTTGTAGTGTCCTAGTTACAAGTCGTTCATAGACGGTAACAGCAGCATTAGATAACTGATGTAATTCATCACTTCAGATACAAAATAGGCCAATTAGGATGACGACAGGAACGGGAAACGACAGGGTTAAGAATCTTTCCACACAGTGTATCACCATCTGTTCAGCATACCCTGGCTGGCAGCGGATGGGCTTTGTGCATAAGGGACGAGGAAGTGGAGTCGACAGATCACTCAAGAAATGGGGAAAGAGAGAGACTCAGATAACCAGCTGTTGTCATAGAAACAGTTTTAGATCCTATAGAAACAGTTTCAGATCCTATAGAAACAGTTTCAGATCCTATAGAAACAGTTTCAGATCCTATATAGTCGAGGAGTTTTCTCTGAGGATAAGGAGGATTCATTAGACAAATCCACTTTAGTGTCAGGAAGCAAAGCAAGATGCGAAAGGCGAAAAATGTTACAGAATTTAAAAATCCTTAAAACAAGTCTTTCTGATGGTTTTTGTATCTCTTCACATTCACACCAGTTTAAGGAACTATGAAACTATATGATGACTACAAGAAACTGGGTTTTGCATCGTAATGCTCTGAATATCAGTTTATCCTTATCGAGGTTAATGACTGGTGACGAAGTTTCCCCACCTCCTCATTTTAACGATTCAGATAAGCGACGTCAGGGCCTCTCTGCTTGACGTCACAGCTGACGATTTGACCTCCCTTATTAATTTCACCGCCTCATATTTCCTGAAAACTTTCCTCATAACTTTCGCCTCTCAGTCAAAGTTCCGGGACACGGCTACGTGTTCCAAAACCCAAACAAACGATGTTGACCTTGAGTCGCCTTGTTAACCTCCTGAGCACGACGGTACGAATCCCCTGGAAGACGGCGTGACCTTTGACCTATATGCTGAAGGTTCAAGTCATAGGCCGTAATGATTTCGTGGATTTCTGAGGCCTAAAGACTCTTTTCTTCCGTGCTGTATAATCTACATCATTTGTGAATGAAAATACTTATTAGGAATAAATGTTTGGAGGTTCGAATCCTTGCTGTTTGAGGGCATTATGCGATAGATAGATAGAGAGTAGATAGGTATATATTTTTCATACTCTTGTGCTGTTTCCCGTGTTAGCGGGGTGGCGCCAAGACGAAAAATTCTCGTTCACATCCAGCCTCTAGTCGAAACCAGAACCTCCTACCACAGCAAATTCCCCAAAGGCCATTCAATAGTTTACCTTGCCTGCTTCCTATGCCCTGGTTCAGCTCAACGAAAACACGTTACCCCCTGCATAACACATCGTTTTAGTTCGTTCTATCCCATGCACGCCTCTCATCCACATGCATATCAAGGCTTCAGTAACTCAAGACCTCTTTTACTATATAACATCAACTATTTCTCAGTCTCCCCCTTCCTCCTTCCACTTCTGATACGTATATCCCCTTAGTTAGTCTCTCTTCACGCATGTACACTTTGAGGAATAGACTTGATGAATATTTAACTTCAAGTCTGAAACTGACAATGTCTGTGCCTCCTTAGTTAAATGAAAAGTTCACAGGCATTTTACTTTGAGACATCTGTATTCCTTTCTACTCTTACCACAAACATCTCCGAGGTGATGGCATCATCCTCTATAACACACAGCCTCGAATGGTCACAGTGTTCTGTTGCTGTTTTGAGTGCCTCAGTATCCTCACTCAATACGTCCGGACCATTTCAGTACCCCCATGTTCAGCTCTCTCAATCATACTTCACTTACGACCCAACCTCTCTCGCAAATTACACTGTCATTCCTTACACAATTAATTTTCCTCACATTACACTGTCCTCAGCCATTCCAATACATCCACCCTACTCCGTTCTTTTGCATGCATATATTCGCACAAATTCATTTTTGTAGACGTTTAAGCTCTCGTGTAATGAGTTCTTTTAACGAAGTGTATGGAACTGGATTCCGTAGTTTAATATCTTAGATTCAGGAGCTACGTTTCTCAAGAGAACACATACGAAGTAAACATTCATAATTCTCTCCTAAAATATTTCTGGCGGACATCAGAGATATTTCTCATCATTAGTCTCAGTATTTTGCCTTTGACCCCCCCAAATTTATCCTCACTGATAATACTAACCTAATCAATATATTTCCTTGCTCGTAAAACTGCCAGATAAATCAGTATTAATCCTCCGGAAGAGAAGAATTTTCATTTGGTTTCATTCTTATTACAGATCAGTTCACGATAAAGTCTCTAAATCTAATTTCAAAAGTCTTCAAGATCCAAGTTTTTCTTCTTTGACCTCCTTTAATGACTGTCTTCTCTAGTAACGCTAACTGGTCTACAGCAGTTTTTCTACCTGCTCTCAGGATGCTTCGCCCAGTGTTTCCCAGACAATTCTTCCCCATTCACCGTACATGTCTCAATACGTCTTTGTGAGACCCCTTCAGATGGCACCCAAAAATGTTTTTTTTTTCCTACGTGTTATACACGTCTACAATGATGATAATCAACGTATTCTCATCGAAATTCTGACGCTACACTTTCCATTTCTGCTCATCAGATTCCCCCGACACTTTAGAGATCCTGATAACGTCCTCACTATTAACGTCTTCCTGCGTATAACGACGAAAAGCGAATGAATCATAAGATTTAGCATGGAGAACGCGAGTCTGCGTGGAGCGAACTTTGAGGATGTTGAGTGTTTTAGATACGTGAGGGGCGGACATGGCAACATTTGATGGAGCTTTGGGAGCCAAAGTGAATCATAGGGTGGGTATGGGTGGCTAAAAGTCCTGGGTACACTGAGGAGTGTGTGGAAGTAGAGGTAACACAACTATAATATTAAATATGTGCACAATTAAATGGTATAGGGCACTAAACGCTGTAGAGTGAAAAGGGCTAATTATCTTAGAAATTAAATGCTAGGGAACTATATGAGCTCTGAGGAGCTTTATCGAATCAGGAATGAGGAGAGTATAACAAAGAGCAGAACAGAATGTGTTGAAATTGTTTGGACGTATAGAGGATGAGTGAAGAGAGACCATCGAAGATGATACATATACCAATAGCAACAGAGCTAGGGGAAAGGGCAGACCATAAAGCAGATCGAATGATGTAGTGAAAGATGATCTGACTACTGAAGCCTGAGCGTGCAGGAGATCAAGAGGCGTGCAAGCGATGGTTTGAACTGGAGCGAAATGGTATTGAAAAGACAACCTGCTGTCGGTATGCTAAACGAGAGTATATGAAGTACACAGTAGAAAACACGGAAAGGTCTATGGGATTGCTTGTGAATTGAGGGCTTTGGTTTCAGTGCATTATACGCGAGACCTATAAAGTGTATGTTATCAAATGAGGCAGTTCTTAGCTTGTTCTTAGCGCTGTTTCGCTACGCAGGAAACGGCGAACCAGTATCAAAAACAACAAGTTTGATACATAACCAAAGGACTCATTCTAAGGGGCATTTTCGATTTTAAGGCTGCGCTACAATCAACAGCAGAGAAATGATGAACTCCTTTGAAGAGCGAAGAGGGAAGATAGTACTCCTTTTCGTTTACTGAAGATGATACACTCCACTGAAAGTGACTTTTATCTCGTGATGTAACTCTTAGCAGAAAACGTCCAAGGCTGCACTACTTCCAGTAACAGAGAAATGTGGACTCCTTTGGAGTGAAAAGTTCTTTTAACGATTTCCAGTGATGAAGCCTCACCGAAGGTGACTTTTCTCTCACAGAATAACTTCCTGCAGGTGAAGCCCGGTAACATATTTTGTGTGTGTACATATATATATAAAACATACATCTATGTTGTCCGCCTACTGTTTTCGGAAACGGGTTCGACTCTCGGTCGCGTAATGGTAATACTGTTTAGATTGATTTACATATAAACATTATATATATATATAATCATTTTCACTTAATCGCCGTCTCCAGCGTTAGCAAGATAGCCAGGAAACAGACGAGGATTGGCCCAACCTACCCACATACACATGCATATACATAAACACCCACACACGCACATATACATACATATACATTTCAACGTATACATGCATACACAGACATATACACATGTACATATTTATACTTGCTGCACTTGCGAACATAATTTCAACAACTACTCAGGAATCTGAAGTCCCTTTCATTTCCCTTTTTTTCCCAGGCCCATCCCTGGAGAAATGAGGAGGGAGATGGCAGCCAGGACATCAAACGTGCACTGAACCACGCTTGTCTGAACAACATTCCTCAAACGTGGTTTCCATACTCCCTCCACCTTGATATGTTCTTCGAACTCCCAAGACGCCTGTGGTAGAGGTGAGGGCTTGGTTGGTTGGCTAAGGGATAGCGAAGAAAAACGAGCGACCAGGTCGCCAGTTTGTAGTTTGACGACGAAACCCGTACCAATCTAGAGAGAGAGAGAGAGAGAGAGAGAGAGAGAGAGGTGAATATACCAACCGAAAGACGCATGAAACACTATCACTAACAGACAAACGGAAGGCGATGTGGGATCCTAGCCTGCAGAGGGAAAATCAACGTAATGGAGATAGTCGACCATACGGTTGATAGATATACTGAACCCAAGGCTTGTGAAATGACCATATGGTAAGTGGATATACTGAAGTCGAGGCTTTTGAATCGACCGTACGTTAAATGGATACAGTGAAACCGATGCTTGTGAATCAACCATACGGTAAACGGATAGAGTGAAGCCGTGGCTTGTGAATCAGCCATACGGTAAACGGATATACTGAATCCGAGACTTGTAAATTGACCATTTGGCAAACGGATTTATCCAAGCCATGGCCAAGGGTAAACGGATATATTGAAGCACGAATCCAGATACCGCCTATGATCTCTTGGCTTATATTTCACATTGCTCTCCTACCAATACCATTCCTTTTAGGCTTGTCCTCTTAGGCAATCTGACAAAGCAATCCACTGATTACTTATTTCCAAGCATTAACTATATACATGTGAAAGATCACTATGAATGACGATGTTAGAGATTATACATTTAGAACCAAACTTTCTTCCTGTCTTTTTTCTCTCCTTCATCACTAACATCATGATTCTAATTCTACATGCATTTTTCATGACGAAATTTACGAGTTCGTTTACCGTGTCACAATTTGGCAATTGACGAGCAGTATGAGAGTTTCAAGCGTTTAAATTCGAATGAGGCAACATGACACTAATCAAACCAATTGCGTATGTGGAATGCTCACCAAAAAGTGCAACTGAAAGTGATAGAAAAGTTTGCACGTAGACTTTAAGTCCACGAATGTCGTTATTGGCGCCTCCTTTGACGGGCATATCTCCTACGCATCTATTTGATTTTCTCCTCTCCTCACACTGTGTGTGTGTTTGATCTTATCTGTCAGCCCAAACAGTCAGGAAAGGATCAGTCGATCTTATATTCTTTAGCTTTAATTTGTGCCCACACACAGACACACACCAAACATTCATATACATACTCATGTATAAACACTGAAACCCTAGGACATACATATACAGAACTTCACACAATCTCAGAATGACTATCATATTCTTTGTTTTCGTAAATGGTTTTCCTCCGTTATCCTAAGCTCTGTGCGTTATCTCCAGTGTCGCAGCTAACGCCTCTCTCTCTCCCCTTCGCCAGTACAGAAGCCCTGGCTCCTCCGCCCTTCACTACCTAGCACAATAACGTCCCATCTCTCTCCAGATGCCGATCTTACGTCTCGACATTTACCTGACAACGCAGTGCCACTTCGTCAGGGAAACACCCCGCCTCCAGTGGCTTTACAACCTTCAAGATGTGACCGGAATGCCGACAGGCGACTGACTAACGCGAATTCATGGCATTTAGGACATGGCTCCAAGACAGACGGGCATCTAACAAACCACGGCACTAGTAGCTTCATCATCACGATCAAGATGTGACCACGAAATCGACTGACTGACACACAGAGCAGGGATTGCCTTGTGATTTTATACCACCATCGGAATGTGGGTTCGAGACTAACAAAAGAGATTGGTTCTTAAGTGCTTTATCTTCCCTAGGACGCGGCCTCAAGATAGACTAAGACAACTGCTAGTCTAGTGGTTTACTCACTATCTGGATGAAGCCTCAAGATTGGTTATAACATAACTGCTAAGGTGGTTTCGCTACCTTCAGGATGCAGTCCCGAGATGAGAGAGAAACCCCTGCTCTGGTGGCTTTATCGATAGCCTGAAGAATGAGGATTCTAGACAGGCAGGAAAACACCGCTGTGGCTTCAAGTAGCTTCATCCTCTCAGCAATTCGGTCCACAGTTCAGCAAAAAGACCGCTGGTTCACTGGATCCATCACCTACGGGCCACGGATTAGAGACTTAAGAATACTGATGCCCAAGTTAGCTTCATTACCTCCAAGACGCAGCTTCGAAACCTAAGTAAACATCGTTACACTGGTGGCTTCATCACACCAACTAAGCGTTGCTGCTCTTGTGGTTTCTGAACACGGCGTCGAGAGCAATAGGAAGCTGACGCACAAATAAGCAATATTTTTCGCACACGCTCTCAGTTAAATTAGCTGATACCTTTAGTATATCTTAGCCAGAATATGATCTATCATGACAGATTACATATACTCCAAAAGCTATGGTGATGGGAAGGAATGAATGCACATCACTACACCAAAGTTGATACATATAACGATGGAGAAAATAGAAATGTAATCTCTGCTTACTGGGCTATGGACTTTTTTTAATTCATCAAAAATATATTGATAATGAAAATGACCACTTTATGGGTCTATTAAGTTGCGTAGAAAATAGAGAAACAAATAGGAACATCCGATTAAAAACTAATCTAGTGGGTATCTGGTTATAAGATTAATCAGCACAGTTAACAGTTATTGTAAAAATGAGTTTCATCACCATATCATTAACATTATGTACTTTTTTATTCCCAAAGGACAAAAACATCGGCTGTCATCTATACATGATAGATCTTATGCTTATTTGCACCAATGTCGAGAATACCTCTTCCAAGGGATGATATCTTCATCAAAGGTATTTCATTTCAAATGTTGTCTGCATTTCATACGAATATTTCCCTCCAGTTACTTTTCTTAAGTCCAGGATTTCTGATGGCTTAAGGAAGCGGATTTCTGACAACACCCTAAAGTTCCTGGGAAGACTCAGAGGTGATGAGGAATGGCCGTGGGCTGAATAACTGAAATAGCACCTCGCTATCGCTTGGGAAGGATACTCTTACGAACTCCAGGCAACCAGAAAGAGAGTCTTCTTCGTCTCCAATAAAACTACCGAACGCAACGATAAGGAGATTTAATCTTAAGGTTCTATAACTGAAGTGCTTTTATCTGGTTTGATTCATTTGGACTTTTCGAGACCATACCAGCATACAGAAGACATACTTCAAATACGGGATTGATCCTAAGCCACATGCAAACCAATGATTAGATAAGAGAATCAAGGAATGACATTCTGAGAGAACTGTGAAAGTAGTACTTCAATGAACTCTTGAAATATTCAGTGGGGAAAAAGAAATAGTCTCCCTGTGCGGACCTCCACCTCCTCCCCTGCTGTCTGCATAATACATATTGCGTCGCCGGGGCTGTGGAGGGACGGAGGTCAGCCACACACAAGAGGATGAGGCATTAAATGTTCCTCACGCTCAACACGTTCCCCTGGGACGTAAAGTGTTGAGGTTTACGGTTGAAAGGAGTTTACAGAATTTTTTTGGCACTTTTCTCAGTTTTTCTTATATAATTCTGTCGTCTCTCTCTCTCTCTC
>JAUUDZ010461509.1:982-12190 GCA_032361705.1 Panulirus versicolor | reverse complement strand
ATGTCACCTACTGTATATCACACTACTACAATTTGCTCTACCCCATGTATGCCTTGCTTAAACCCCAATCACAAGTAACATATCCCTTCCATTTCGAATTCAGTCATCCCCCCTTCTTGTCCTCCCCACTTCTGACATGTATACTCAACCTCTCCATACATCCAAACCATTTCAGCACACCCTCTTCATTTCACTCAACCATACTTTTCTAACTACCACACCTCTTTCTTACCTCATCTTCTCTTTCTCGATCAAAACTCTCACCATGTACTGTCCTCAAGCATCTCATCTCTAATGCATCCATCCTCTTCCATGCCATGCATCTATCCAATACTACCAGGACCACTGTACCACAGAACTACCTCTCTCTCCACACATTCCTCTATGCACCCAGAACCATTGCTCCTTCATCTAGACCTATGCCTCCATGGTTCCATCAAGTGTCTTGTTCACTCTTAGATATAAAAACAATATACTTCTAGATTTTCTCAGTTAAACACACTCCAACGAACCTGCTCTCTCCCTTGCTAAACTATATTGCCTCACTTTGATATACATTAACTATCAACTTTCTCCTTTCACACACTCATGAACTCAGACACCAGCTTCTGCAATTTCTCTTTCAAGTTTTCCGCTAGTTTTGCCATCAGCAAACTACGTCACCCATGCTCCCCAACAGACTACAGACCTGTCCCCCACTGCAAGTCTCGCACTTACCTCCACCGGCCTACCCTTAAGCACCTAACAGCCATGGTGACATTACACACCTACCGCTGACCCTTCCTCACCTGAAACGACTTACCCTCCTCGTTTCCTACTCACACATGCTTTCTTCTCGTGGCAGAAACTCTTTACTGTTTCTGTTAGCTTTCCACCTTTATCGTGTTTGTAAAACCTACCACAAGTCGTTTCTTATCAACCCTAACATATGTTCTCTCCAGATCCATAAATGCTGCATATAAATCACTCTTTTTCTCTTAAGCTTTTCTTCAGAGAAAACACATTGTTTCTTTCTCATCTGATGTTCTATGCATGCCACCACCCTTTCAATCACCACTATTCCATACAACTTAATGGGGACTGTGCAAACATTTATAATTCGAACTTTCACTTGTGTCCCTCTGCCATGATCCAAATGGCATTATAAAACATTCCACCAATACTCAATCACATTTTCATCTCATTTCATGAAAAATTCAACTGCGAAACCTTCTACAGCAGTCATTTTGCAATATTTAGATTTTTCACTCAAGGCATTCATCACCTCTTCACCGAACCTCTTGCCATGACACTTACTTCACATAACTCTTCGTCCCAAACACCCCACGTCTCATACTCTACCACCTAACACATTCAGTGATCTTTAAAAGATTCCATCTCCTCATCTTTGCCAGTTACCACTTCTTAAAAACTGGTGTTTCCATTTGCTCTCTTGTTCTCATACTATCCACATCCTTCCAAAACATTTTCTTTTTAGCCTCCCAGGAGTTTAGTGATATTCACACCCCATCCATAATTTTACCCCTTTTATCAGCCCAAGCACCTTTCATGTGACCCATGTCATTTCCTTTTTGTACAACTTCCAATTACTCTCACTCATTCTCTACAGGTAATGCCTATACACCTCTCTTTTCTCTTTCACTAATAACTTCCTCATCCCACAACTTACTACCCTTTCTCGTATGCTTACATACCACCACCTACATGCGACACACTCCAACCACACACGTTAGCACTGCTTACTTGAATACTTCCCATTCCTCACCCAGATCCTCAGTTTCATTTACTGTCACCTTCAACCATTCTTTTAATCAATCTCGCCTCACACGAGTCTCGCTTCCAACACTTCCTTTCAGTACCCTCTTCCCACCATATTTTCCCTGTCCCTAAAAACTTTACAAACTTTCATTATTGCCTAAACCAAAAAGTGATCAAATATCCCACCAGATGCCCCTCCCTCCTACCTCAGGACCTTTACAACCAAAAGTTTCTCTATGGCACTCCTATAAAGTAGGACATAATCCAGTAATACCAGCCTACCATCAACACCACTCACACATATAGGATTATGTAAGAACCTTTTTTTTTTTTAAACTCCACAAACTAAGAGGATTTAAATGGACGGAATAAGGGAAGAGGCACTCTGGACTGAGATGGAATGATAAAGTGAAGGCTTTGGGTTGTCGTAGCTTTAACATTCAGGAGGAGAGGCGTGCACGAGACAAAATGAAATTAATTGATCGGATGAGTATGTGGGAGGGGGACTTGCTGTGAATGAGCTGAACCAATACATATGAACAATAGAAAAACTACGCTGTAGTCCGTGGGGTTCAGTTGTAGATGGGCAGAACCTCATCCATTCCCCCATCCATGGTCAGAGCCTCATCCATAACCCTCACCCATGGTCAGAGCCTTATCCATTTCCCTCTCCCATGGTCGGAGACTCGTCTTTTACCTAACCCCATGGACAGAGCGTCATTCATGCCCCTCAGCCTTGATTAGAGCCTCATTTGATACCTTTTATCCATTCCCAGAGCTTCATCCATCCACTTGACACATGGGCAAAGCCTCATCCATCCACCTTAACTTGACCTTTCAGCAACTACTGCTCTTATCTTGCCTCTCACACCCACTAGCTCTTCCCTTCCCTACACCACCTGACTCGCCTTCCCTTACACTGGATAACAATGGTCCATAACATACATCTAATAACACATGCGGTAGTCAGTCTGTGACTGTGTGAGTGTAAAGGTTCGGCAGTGTCAACGACATCCTTTGTGTCATCAGTGTGTGAAGGGGCTCCCCCAGTTGGATGTGTCTCCAGTATTGTAAAAATGTTGCAAGGACGCCTTTTCCATAGATAGTTGTGCCTCCAAAGACGGGCAAGCAAGTGGGCAGAAAATATCAAAGTTATGAACACAATGAGTGAAAAGTTTTTAGGTGCTCATCAGTGTCAATCCCAGTTATGGATTAACTTCCAAAGCCAAGGGCAATAAGTCCTTGATTGATATTGGACAAAGTTTCAAACGCGAATAATCCTGGAGAGCGTTCTTGAATTAGACTGTTCCAGTGTACCTACTAGGACCTACTAACGAACCTCCTGCTGTTGGAGCTTGGCGTCCCAGGAACCTCCTGCTTACGGAACAAGGCGCCACATGAGCCTCCAGCTGGTTAAACGGAACTCCCAAGGAAGGTCCTATTGGTAGATCCAGACGCCTTAGGAACTTCTTGTTGATGGATCCAGATGCCCTTGGAACCAACTGCTGGTGGAACGAGACACCCCACGCACAACCCGTCTGTCCCTGGGGGTTAACCGCTCCCTTTCCCTGCCGTGGGTGGATCACTGTGCCGTCTTCCCATGCATAAGAGGTAAGTTGCACAAAGTACCTTAATGATATTAAACTACGTCCCCCCCCCCCTCAAGTGCTTCTAGGCGCCATTATATGTCTCGACAAGCTAATTCACTCTTAACTCCATCACAAAATGATTTATCATGTGCTCGAAACCATCACAAACTGTCGGGCTCTTTCTGAACACACCCATCACTATGTTACAAGTGAGAGCAGTTAACCTACCTTCCGTCATTACAGTTCCACGATATCTATTTACTCGGTATTCTAGCTATAAGTTCCTTCCTTCACTTCTTTAACACGATACATGGCCCTTTAACACAATAGTAAGGCCCTTGAGCACAATGATACGACCTTTGAGCATGATGAAATGAACCCCGAGCAAGAAAATACGACTTTAAAAACAAGGTGCGGCCCCAAAGCACGATGGTATTGCCTCTGAGAATAACTGATACAGCCCTTGTGCACGACGATACTACCCTCGAGTATTATGACCTGTCCTTTGACCTGAATCTTAGACGCAGTACTGCCGTGAAGAGAACATAAGAAGGCAAGGAGTTCAGAGAGAGAGAGAGAGAGAGAGAGAGAGAGAGAGAGAGAGAGAAGCACATTCGAAGCACTTCAATGAATGAGACCAGGGTTTTGAGCCCATTCAGCTAACCCCAAACCCCGTGCACGTCACTGTCCTTACTTACCACACTTAAGGACAAAGGTCGTACAGTTGTGCCTAAGGCTCGCAATGAAGTGGTTAAACTCCTAACTCATCAAAACTTTTACAAAGCAAACTTTCTACCACCTGTACGAAAACGTCTCGCCACAATTACCCATCAGCTCTTTTTCTGTCTGATCCTGCACCAATCAACAGCTGATCCCCTTTAAATTCAAATAATGATCCTGAAACTGAACTATGCACATATTTTGTTCTCTCCAAGACTTACTCATTCACTGTTGCATAATCACTCCCCTACTTAAAACATGTTCCGTAAAACATTTCATAACTGTCTACAGTTACCGACCCCTTCAAATATTAATCACATTATTCATAAATATTCTAACAGTTTCATGCAGATCAATGAGAATAAGAGCAACTAGCATTCTTTTAAGAGTTCAAGTGAATTGTGTAGGCTGAAGAAGGAACGTAATTGTAGTAATTCGGAAATTGGGTTAAGAGGGAGACAACCAGTGATCAGTGACATGATATTAACACAATCCAACTCTGTTATTTTTAATGATAATATTTCTACTGTTACCATCAGGAATACTTACACATATGTGAATGAAATTATTTAGTTATTTTCTTCAAAATACAAATACAAATGTAAATGTGATGATCATCAGAATTTCGGATCCAACGAGACGATTACGTAAAGGCTTACAAATGAAGACCATATAACAGTGTGTTGAACTCCGATACTTGTGGCTTCTTTGACAGGTTTAACAGTATATATGTTGCAAGCTGAATGCAGAGTAACCGGTTTCAGTTTCTTATTGTTACGCTCGACTTCCATGAATTAAAACAATTCGGAAACTGAATAGGTGATTTCATAGCATGTAAAGGCAGAGTTCGGCAGGTGCTCGAGCCATGGTTCACAAACCTTATTTTTCGAGTCTTGAAGCTGTATCGTAGTCGATGAACCCTCGCGGAGAAGTCTACTGGTTGTGGTGGAGTGGCTAGTGAGGTTGTGTAATTTTTTACGCTTTGAAGAGAAAATAGTAAATTAGATTGTTATTTGATAGTTCGTATGAGATTTTGAAGATGCGGTACTCAAGAGGAAATCACAGCTGAATAAGTGAGTATCTTGATACTGTAGTAAACTGATCATTCCAATTGGCCAAACAATCTCCCGTTCATGGCCAGCATGTCTCGATAACACTTACACCTACTTTGTATTTGAGCTGCACCATTCACTCCATTACTTCAGATGTTGTATTATGGAAGCTACAAAGAAGAAGGTAATGGAAAAGCCAGTATTCAGGTTCTGCATAGCGGCAGTTGCTTTAGCGAAGTATGATTATTAGACGTGACACCTGAGACGTGTGCTTTTGTGTCGGCTTCTCGCACAGGAAATGGTGTTTGCTTACTGTGGCGGCGCAACAAGTGTCCCCATTGACGAAAATAGTATTAACTGTGTTTCCCTAGAAGATAGATGATTACTGAGATATTTCCAATACTGTTTATAAGAGCTGTACTGAGAACTGTGATGAGTTAACACAGTTAATAACCAATTGCTGTGTAATGCCGTGATAAAATGGTGCGCCCGGCCAAGCATTTAGGCCCGAACCCATGGTTGTACCTTTATTTTATTTTATTTTATTGTAATCAAGGGAACTAGAGGCAGAAACATCATCATTATGTATTTAGAAATTGATAAAACTTTCCAAACACACCATGAAAACATATACCCAACAGCATTAATGAATTACAAGGGTAATATATGGATTTCGAGTTTCTAGTCTGATGTAATTAATTCCATGTATCGATATTAAACTTGAAACTTAGAAAAAAGTGTATAGTCATTTAAACTGACATTTAATGGCAAAGCAGATATTTTTTAGGACTTCATAATAACCATCGTAGCACTAGAATAGATTGCGAAATTCACATTTCTTTCAGCTCCTTTTTCACTTTACACACTTTTATAAGTTAAGGCGGTACTGTACCTTGAATTTTAGTTGTGATGTTGTAGGTTCGACTAATAACTCTACCCAGTGTCATGACAGTTTTACGTCAGAACGCAGTCAACGTGGAATTTTGAATATTGCTATTCCTCGAAAATCTATGTTTGAGCAAGGTGTGTTTACGATAGGTTTCTCCAGCATCTAAGCTGGTATAAAAATGTCTGTCCTTGAAGTGACAGTTATATATATATTTAGTATTATTGTTAACGATGTACATATAATTATAGAATATTCTTGTACTGATGGAAGTAGTAATGTATATATTTTGATATTAATGTGGTAAGGCCTGTCACACTTGAATTCATGTTTCTTGAAAATTACTTGCCAGAGACTCATTGTCGTTATGTGTACATTATGTGATTCGTGTCATTAAATGATAGAGGCTTATCGGTTTTAAAAGTATCTCACTCCAAAAGATATTCAGAAAATAATATCCAATTGTTTACAAGAGTTTTTAAAGCGTCTTCATGTAAATGATTATGCATATCACCCACCCTTGTCTCATGTTTCTGTATCATCCTTTTTCCAGACTGAATTTAAAGTAAATTCGTATAACATGCATTCCTCCCCCACTGGCTAGACTGCGATTCTAATTTGAATAGATAATTTCGTTATAAATACACTCCAGTTGATTTTTGCAATACTAATTAATGCGAAACCAACTAGCCTGGGTTTGTAGGGGCTGAATCCGGTTGCTTTGGGATGAAGTGGAATTGGGTTTGGCTTGATGTTTGGGTTGAGTTTAGGCTTGGTTTAAATTTTGGTTTGCATTACTCTTAACCTACGGCTGCGCAGGTATTGTCTGCATTAGTAGTTATTCCACCTATCATTCATTGGAGACCAAATGATTGTTACTTCATCCGAATTTACCAGTGAAGTGAAATGTGCAGTCATGATATATCTGTACGGGTGTGCCCGTATTCATATTGTATTCATAATTATCCCAAGACCAGTTTCTGTGAAAGTGTCCTCCTGGTGCTGACCAGGACCCTGTTAAGGGCCCCTACAGCCCAAAGCTGTACTGCTTCCAGTAGAAAGGAAAATTAGACTCGTTTGGAGGGATTTCTATGACGAGTGACTTCACTCGCGGTGTACAGTAAGCGGGAGCAAGCTGAATTCCAGCAACACCGCAGTCTGTCATATATATATATATATATATATATGCTGATAACCACGAGGAAAAATGAGACCCGTATGTTACGAGCGCATTTTCTTGTTATGAACGAAAGTGCGCCCGGGTCTTACCGTTTCATTTTTCCTCGTTGTTAACAGCAAATACTTTGATCACGTGCATGACTGTGGTCTATATATATATATATATATATATATATATATATATATATATATATATATATACCCGAAAATAGTGCATGTGAACGCGCCATTTTCCGCCTTAATGAGGTGGCGCCATGAAGAGAACAGAGGCATCATTTGTTAACATTGGCACTCTAGCCATCATGTATAATGCATCATAACCAGAAGCCACCATATACACCTAGTAAGTGGTTTTCCTTGATTGTTTCATATGTACTGGTTCGGCCCATTTAGGGCACGTCCCCCTTCCCCCATGCCTATCCGAACAATCCATTTCATTTTGTCCCGTGGACGCCTCTCATCCTCATCCTCCCTTATTCCATCCTCTTCCGATACTTAATCCTCTTGGCCTATCTTCCCTCATCCTCTCCACGGATCATTTCAGCACATCCTACACGGCTTAATCAGACTTCGATTACCAACCATTCTCTTACATTGACATTTCCTGCATAATTAGCCCATCATACACTGCATATTTCACCTCCAAGTATAACTAGTTGGGTAGGTGGTTTATGCTAGTGAAATGCTGAGGTTTGGACTTGTATGAGGTGCGTTGCGCTTTGTTCCTCAGCACAGGATGTTGTAAGCTTATGCCTTGCGATTGTCATTACATTGTTTTTCCTCGTAGATGAGTTGATTCTAATATACAGGAATAAGGAGTGATGTACAGAACACATACACACACACATGCAAGCATAAACAGTGTTTTTCAGTTAGAATTAGTGGTAACAGCTGTGGTCTGTTTCCTCCGTTAAGATTTGTGTTAATAGCCTCGTCTCTCTGTTAAGCTTTGTGGTTTATATATGTGGCGTCTTATCCTTTAACCTACCTGGTAATGATGGAGTGAGGTAATACAGCTGGAGCCCCAAAACTTCTGTTACCATGTCCATAATGTTGGAGTTGGTGGATAAGGTTCGGTGATCTTGTAGTTGTAGGTCTGGATACAGCTGCCTGCTTACCCTTGTAATTTTACAATGAGTGCAGTATGCCCACCCCTATGTTTCACGGTCAGGGCATCAGTTTCATTTAGATTGTGTATGGAGGGGAAAAATTAATGAAAGATGAGATACTACGAGTGTAATAAGACTGAACAGGTCATGGAGTGTCCGACATGATGGAAGGCCAAAAATTCATCTATAGGTGTTATTAAAGGATAGTGATGTAGGTCGCCCAAGGCCTTCCCATAGGAAGGCAAAAATTGTCCCGTTCTGGCGACATTCCCATGCAGGAACATTGCTGTAAGTAGAATCGGGAATCGTGAACAACTGGGGAGTTTGAAGCTTTGTTCCCTTGATCACTCCGGTATGCGAACCTTGAGAATGATAGATAAGAACCATGTTTATGATGGCCTAGTATTTGATCTAACTCTTTAGGGTCAGGGAAAAAGGCCAGGGATACCGTCATGCTCAAGGGTTAGCAGTCGGTCCTTTTTCATTTGTTCCAAGATGGATGAAGAATTTCAAAAAGTAAATATAGCTGATGGAAACGGTAGCTGTACTCTGAAAATTTCATGCCCTCGTTGTTTTCAGTGATTTCTTTTCGGAAACGTGTGGTATGTTTTTAGCATTGAAGACATTGTTTGTGGTAAAGGGTGTTTGCATTAGTAGTTCGATGTTTGTATCTTTCCATTTAGTCTGCATTTTGAGTAGATGAATAATGTTTATGAAACTGATATAGTAACTCAGAATTACCTTTTAAATTTCACTCTTTACCTTTTGGGGGAAGGGATTATTTGTTCTTTTTTTTTAGTCATTATAATTCTTGATAATTGTTCCATTATTTTGGCATGTATTTTGATTTCTTTTAACCCGTGAAAAGACATTACTTTTTGTTATAGTGTGATTAACTTGCTTATTTTTTCAACTGAATAATAAAAACTTATGTTCTTGTTTTAATTACCTTAACTTTTTTTTTTTTTTTCATTGTTGATAGTTTGGTGGGAGCATGTTTCCTTCGATTAGTTAATGACATGTTTCAGACGGTGGTTCAATTCTGGTTGATTCGTTCAGTAATCCCGTTTCTCTTGCGTGCGGAAGGTTCGGTGATTCGTGAAGCAGTTTAACTTTTTAAGTCTTTGTAGGTTGAAATTAAGGATATTGTCAGATATACGGTCAGCGTCAAGATTCTGGTTGGAATGTAATAACATAAACTTTAGATTTAATTTGTTTCACGATGCAAAATGTTGAGAAATTGATGAGAGGGAAGGAACTTGGGAACCGTGTTGACGTAATGTGTTACTAACGTTACCTTACGTTATGGTTCAGTGGTTATTTGGTTTGTTTGAGTGGGTCATTATGGCCGTCAACATCCAGTTGCAATAACCAGTCGAAAAGTCTGGATAATTCTAAGAACATTCACGCTATCATAAATGACTCTTCAATACGATATGTAATATATCTAACTGGTGATTATGTCTTTACACGCACTTGTTGCAGTAATATACTTCCGTTTTTCAGAGAGATGATTTTATTCTTGTATAAAACTAAATATCCAGGAGAATTGCTAGTGTCAGGCCATTTTGTTATCGTATCAGTTAAACGCTCGAGCATTTTTCTGTGAAGATAATTATTTGTGTTGGCATCTGTCGGGAGTTAGTGGGTAAGACTTGACATTCAAATGTGGACCAAGGACATACCCGACTCACAAGTGGACCAGGGATATCATACTTGATATTCACACTTGGACCAGGAACGTTAGACGTTATATTCAGATTTGGACCAGGAACATCAGACAGTATTCAGACATTAGACGTAATATTCATATATGGACTAGGGAAGTCGGACGACGACGTTCAGACATGGACCTGTGACGTAGACGTAATATTCATACATGGACCAGGGATGTTAGACGATATTCAGACATGGACCAGTGACAGTAGACGTAATATTCAGACATAGACCACGGCTATTAGACGATATTCCGACATGGACCATTGACAGTACACGTACTATTCAGACAGACGATATTTAGACATGAACCAGTGACAGTAGACGTAATATTCAGACATGGACTAGTGACACTAGACATGATAACCAGACATGGACCACAGGTATTAGGCGATATTCAGACATAGACAAGTGACAGTAGACCTAATATTCAGACATGGACCAGTGACAATAGACGTAATATTGAGACATGGACCCAGTGACAGTAGACGTAATGTTGACATGGACCAGCGAGAGTAGACGTGATATTCAGACATGGACCAGGGACATTTGACGTAGTATTCAGACATGGAACCAGCATGACGCCAGGGACAGTTGGCTCGGCTGTGGCGACATTGTCAACAGGTCTGGCTTTGTTCGAATGTAGATAACGTCCACATGGTATCTGATACGGACGTGGCCTGTTTAGTTCAAAGCAGACATTCGTGAGTTAATTTTAGCGTATCTTTTACTTTGATTATGTGTTAGATAAGGAATACATTGATGCATTTTCCTTCTTTTTTATGTTTTCTAAGAGGGAGGAGGTGATACAATGTTGCTTCTAATCGCTGCATTATTATATAGTAGGTATATGGATCGTTCTACCAGTACCTACTTTGTACCTGTGTCTGCTTTGTACCAGTACTTACTGTCTACTTGTACCTACTTTGTACAAGTACCTTATTTGTACCAGTAACTACTTTGCATCAGTAACTTCTTTGTACCAGTAACTACTTTGTACAATTTCTTATTTTGTACCAGGACCCACTAGTTTATGATTACCTGCGTCAGCACGTTCTAAATAGCATGACAGCAGGTACCTGCTGCCGCTCCCGCCATCCCCCCCCCCCACCCCCCCCCACCCCCACCCCCACCCCCCCACCCACCCACCCACACACACACACACACACACACACACTAACCAAGTGTTCAGACCACAC
>JAUUDZ010461487.1:0-12190 GCA_032361705.1 Panulirus versicolor | reverse complement strand
AACATTTCAATACTGTGTCGCTGGCTCCCGCGTTAGTGAGGTAGCGCAAGGAAACAGCCAAAAGACTGGCCCAACCCACCCACATACACATATATATACACAAACTCCCACACACACAAATACATTCCAATACATTTCAACGTATACAGATATGTATATGCACAGACATATACATATATACACATGTACTCACTCATAGTTGCTGCCTTCATCCATTCCTGTCACCACCCCGCCACACATGAAATGGCACACCCCTCACCCCGTGGGCGTGTTATGTAGTGCTAGGAAAAGACAGCAAAGGCCACATTCGTTCACACTCAGTTTCTAGCTATCATGTCTAATGCACCGAAACCACAGCTCGCTTTCCACATCTAGGCTCCACATAACATTCCATGGTTTACCCCAGACGCTTCGCATGCCTTGGTTCAATCCATTGACAGCGCACCCCGGTATACCACATCGTTCCAATTCACTCTATTCCTTGCACGCCTTTCACCCTCCTGTCTGTTCAGGCCCTGAACGCTCAAAATCTTTTTCACTACATCCTTCCGCCTCAAATTTGGTCTTCCGCTTTTCAACGTTCCCTACACCTCTGACACATATATCCTCTTTGTTAATCTTTCCTCACTCATTCTCTCCATGTGACCAACCCATTTCAACACACCCTCTTCTGCTCTCCTAAACACATTCTTTCAATTACCACACATCTCTCTTACCATTTCATTACTTACACTATCAAACCACCTCACACCACATACTGTCCTCAAACATTTCATTTCCAACACATCCACCACCTCCACACAACCCTATCTATAGCCCATGCCTCGAATCCATATAACTGTTGGAAACACTATTCCTTCAAACATACCCATTTTTGCTCTCCTAGATTAGGTTCTCGCCTTCCACATATTCTTCAACGCTACCAGAACTTTCGCCCCCTTCCCCACCCTTTGACTCACTTCCGCTTTCAGGGTTCCATCCGTTGCTAAGTCCACTCCCAGATATCTAGAACACTTCATTTCCTCCAATTTTCTCAAATTAACTTGTCCCTTAACTCTAGTGAACCTAATAACCTTTCTCTTATTCACATTTACTCTTAACTTTCTTCTTTCACACACTTAACCAAACTCAGTCACCAATTTCTGCAGATTCTCACCCGAATCATCCACCAGTGCTGTATCATCAGCGAACAACAATTGACTCACTTCCCAAGCCTTCTCATCTACAACAAGCTGCATCCTTGCCCCTCTCTCCAGAACTCTTGCATTCACTTCCATGCCCACCCCATCCATAAAAAAATTAAACAACCATGGAGACATCAGATACCCCTGCTGCAAACAGACACTCACTGGGAACTAATCATTTTCCTCTCTTCCTTTTCGTGCACGTGCCTCACATCCCTGATAAAAACTTTTCACTGCTTCTAACAACTTACTTCCCACGCCATATGGTCTTAAAACCTTTAACAAAAGATCTCTATCAACCCTATCATATGCCTTCTCCAGATCCATAAATGGAACATACAAATTCATCTGTTCTTCGTATTTCTCGCATCATTTTTCAAAGCAAACACCTGATCCACACATCCTCTACCATTTTTTAAACCACACTGCTCTTCCCCAGTCTGATGCTGAGTACATTCCTTTACCCTCACTATTAATACCCTCCCAATTAATATCCTCCCATATGATTTCCCAGGAATACTCAACAAACGTATGAACACTCGCTTTTATCCCCTTTGCCTTTGCACAATGGCACTATACATGCATTGCGCCAATCCTCAGGCACTTCACCATGATCTGTACATACACTGAATATCCTTACCAACCAATCAACAACACATGCTGGTTCCCGAAATGATATCAGTTATCCACCAATAGAATGAATCATTAACTTACCTTTCCCGTTACATTATCAACATCAGAAGATTTATTTTCTAGATTTGTCCCTGAATTTCCCTGAAATTCTTACTGTCTTCTTTCTTTTTTGATTGTTAGCCATTTCCCACAGTTCTCAGGTAGTACCAGAAACAAACATAGAAAAGGCTTCATTACTCGCATCCATTCTCAAGCTGTCACGTGTAATGCTGTGAAACCATAGCCCCGTATTCACAACAAATCCCTGTAGACCTTTCCATGGCCTTCCTCGGCTGCTTTACATGCTGTGGTTCAGTCCATTGATTGCACTGCCCCTTGTATACCACATCACCTCAGTTCACATCTTTTGCATGCCTTTCACCCTTTTGCATGTTCACCCCTTAGGACCCCTTGAACTTTGTTACACTCAGTGCATAAACATTCAGGTTCCTTTCCTCAAACATACAAGTTACTTTCCTCAAAAATGGTAAATATATCTGCTTTCTTCTCATCTTGGTCACATCCAAACATATTCAGACAACCCAGCCTAAGCCTTCCAGGAGGATGAACACTCCTCGCTTGGCTCTTCCTTCTGTTCCAACCTTTTAGAAATTGAAATACAGGAAGGGGAGGTTGTGCAGCCTTGTTCCCACCCCTCTTAGTCACCTTCTACAACTTGCAGGGAATATGTGGGAAGTATTCTTTTTCTCTTATCCATGGAGATAACCCATGCTGAATAGAGAAATGTGATGATTTACATAAAGTGCAGAAAGTATTTGATCTGCTCTTCCATAAATGGCACATGATTTGACTCAACTAAGTCAGCACACTGCTAAGGTTATTTTTTGTTATTTTTTTTGAAGAGACAACTATGAATGCCATTATCTCTTTTTCATCCTTGTCCACCATTTCCCATGTTAGCAAGGTAGGACCAGGAACAAAAAAAGAAAGGCTACAGTTGCTCACATCTATTCTCTAGCTGTCATGTGCAGTGCACTGAAACCCCAACCTGTGTGCACAACCAGGCCCCACAAACCTTTCCATGGTTACTCCTGGCAGCTTCATATGCCTTAGTTCAGTCCAGTGACAGCAAGTCGCCCACTGTATAACACATCATTCCAGTTTACTCTATATTGCGCATGCCTTTCTTCTGCATTTTCAGGTCCCAGTTATGGAAAATCTTTTTCACTCCATCCTTCCATCTCTGACTTGATATTTCCCTACTTCTTGTCCCTTACTTCCACTTCTTACATATATCCTCTTTGTCAGCCTCATCTAACTCATTCTCTCTCAAAATCCAAACCACATCAGCACATGCTCTTTAGCTCTCTCAGCCACACTCTTCTTGTTACCAAATCTCTCTCTCTCTCACCCTTTTATTACTAACTAAGTCAAACCACCTCACACCACATATCGTCCTCAATGAACTTACTATACCCCATCTCTGACTACCCTTTCCCACCTGCCCACCTCCTACATTTCACATGTCACACACTTCTCTTATACATATCAGCACTGCATCCCTAAATATCTCCCATTCCTCACCCATTCCACTTGCTTCATTTACTTTAGCCTTTTGCCATTCTGCACCATCTCTTATGGTATTTTTTCACTCACGTCTCTTTTCCAAGCTAGCTCACTTTCACTATCCTCTTCTCACTCATAGTTTCCTTTTTTCTGTAACACTTACAAAATTTTAACCTTGTCTCCACTAGTTAATGGTCAGACATCTCACCAGTTGACCCTTTCCTACTCACCCAGGTATGTATGTATGTATTATGTTCCTCTATTTAAACGAGCCTCTATTTAAACGAGGTATTCCCAGTCACTAGGCCTTAGCTCCACAAGTTATTCTCCTTTCCTGTTTGCCTCGCTGAATATCCCTTGCTCCCAATTATGCCCTCAAATGCTGCATTATTCACTCTTGCATTGGAATTACCTTTCATTAATACCTGATGTCTCTCTCAGCTGCTCCAAAAACACTTGCATCTCATTCTCCTTCTCCTCATCATTCCTGTTACTTTATCACCAATAATCACGCAAAACTTGCTACCCACATTTATTTTTATCCACATCAGTCTGAAACTCACTTCCCTACACTTTTTCACACTTTCCCACATTTATTTTTATCCACATCAGTCTGAAACTCGCTTCCCTACACTTTTTCACACTTTCCCATAACACTTGCTTGATCAGTAGTGTTACCTGTTCCTTTAGCTCATGCCCCCACATGAACCCGTCTTTACTCTTAAGACATTCCCAAATTGTTCTCCACCTTAAACCCTTGAGCTTTGTTTCGCTCAGATCCAGAACATCCAGGTTCCTTTCCTGAAACATCCTACCTCTCTCTCCTTTCTTCTCATCTTCATTACAATCACATACATTAAGACACCCTCAGCCCCTTTGAGGAGGATAAGTACTCCTTAGTTGGTTCATTCTGTTTTGTCTTATAGAAACTGGAATACAGCAAGGGAGGGATTTCCAGGGCCTTGTTCCTGCCCCTTCGAGTTGCCTCTTACAACACACAAGGAATACGGAGGTGGAATTCTTTCTCTCCACTCTCATTATTTAATTTCGCTATCTACATAACAGGTGCAGGATATTCCTGGAAAAACTAAAGATTTCTGGTGAAAAATAAAAGCTTTTATTATGCCATGGTTTTATTGTAACTTGTTTCATTGTAGATTTTTATATTGACAATACAACAATATGTTCATTATGAATTATTTACAACTAAGTTTAATGAAAAATTTGGCTAATATCCAAAATCTAAATTCTGTTACCCACAGCTACAAATTTTTTCACAGCAAGATGTATTCTAAATCTAGGAGATTCTAGCCTTAGACATTCTCAGTCTTATGCCATTTGTGTACAAGAGCTTTTGTAACTGAAGTCATTGATTCAAGTGGGTCAGGTGTTTCCACCTTATCATCACCCAGTTATCCTTCTCAGTTCAAAGGTGTGTCTGTAATTTTTCTGAGATCAACATGCCTGTTGAATGCTTTGAGGACCTTGAGTCACCAAAGTTTGATGTTATGTGGCTCATGGTTTGTTTCACAACTGCCATTTTTTCCTCTTCATTCCCCCAACCGTTCTCATAATTCTACATATTTTATATCTTCCTTTAACTATCTAAACTCCTGCCTGAGGCCTTGGCATCCTCTCATCTGCAAGCCAAGATCCTCTACCAACGGAATTTCAGTATTCATTAGAGGAAATGGTTGAATTCCTTCCATATGGATGGTGGAGGATTGAAGCCCTCATGTTCTCAATTCTTAATGATCTAAAGCAAATTTTTTCCCACCTCATCGCTTTCTAAATATTCTGGATCTGTTTCGCGCCTCCAATCCTTCACAGTGTAGCTACACAATCTTGCCCCTAGTTGGTTCATCTGACCACACTGTTATAGATGTATCTATTTTAATGGCACTTCCCCCTCCAGCAGCCCCTTCTAAACATAGCACCTCAACAAAGCTGAGTGGAATAACATAGAAAAATTCTCTTCTGGCTTTCCTTAGGTGAGTTACATACAAAAAATTCTCTTCTGACTTTCCTAGGGTAAATTAGTCACTTGTATTGTGATGCTTCTGTCTCTGCCGAACACATAGTAGAGGTTGTTGTTGTAGGAATGGAGGCATCTTCTTCGAATCCATGGTTCAACCGTTCCTGTTCTTAGGCCGGCCATCCATGCAAGAGATCAGGCAAATCAGGCTTAGAAATATTTTGCTTCCTCCCATTCAGCATTCAGCAGTGCCTGTAATCATTGCAAGTACAATATTTGTGAAGTAAAGTGGTCATTTATTCAAGGGAAGTGTGATAACCTTTCCTTGTCATCCATTGGTAGGTCTTTCTGGTATCTATCCAAGGGTATCCCCAACAACTTCTGTTGCTCTACCTTTCCTTCACTTTCCTGCTCTAGCAGTACTATATCTGTCTCTCCAATAGACAAAGCAACTCTCTTTGGTTCCTGTTTCTCCTCTAATTCTACCCATGATGACTCAAACATTCCTCCTCTTCCTGATGCTCCCCTTTTTATTCCAATGCCACTTCCCATAATCTTTCAAACTGTCCGAAAAAATTTTCTCTCTCTGCACACAAGCAAGGCTTGTGGTTCTGATAGCATCCACCCTAGTGCTCTGAAAGAGTGTGCCTTAGAATTTGTGCCAGTGCTTGTTCATCTTTTCAATTTCTGTTTCAAAACCAGAATTTTCCCTTCTTTTTGGAAGCTGGCATTAGTACATCCCAACCTTAAAAAGGGTGGCTGTTCCAGTCTCTCTAACTATTGTCCTGTTTCTGTGATATTTACTATATCCAGATTCTTTGATTCCCTCACTAACTCCTTTGTCCTCAGACATCTTGAATCTCACAATCTTCGCAGTATAGCTTGTGTAAGGCAAGATCCACTGGTGATACTCTTTCCCATCTTACTAATGTTTGGTCATCATCCCTGAAAAATTTTGGGAAATTCTTTGTAGTTGCCCTTGATATATCAAATGCTTCTAACAAGCTGTGGCATCAAGGTCTCATCTCTAAGTTCCAAAAAAACACTTTTTTGGTTCTCCTCCCTCACTTTGCTTTCTAATGTCTAGCTTTTTCTCTGGCCAGTGTATCTCCATGGTCATTGATGGATCAGCCTCTCCCCTTTTCACCATCAGAGGTGTCCTGTCTCCTATACTTTTTTTTATTTTTATTGGTGATTTCCTGACTTCCACAAAAATCCAGATGAATTCATATGCAGACAACTCAACACTGCATTCCTCCACATCCATCAACTCTGTTACTTCTCTCACTTAGTTTGCATCTTCTTTTGACAACTTTCTCAGTAAACTCATTCTTGGACCTGATATTTCTTTGGAGTAGACAAAATCTTGTTAAGTTTAATGCCTACAAGAGCCAGTTTCTGCTCATCTGTATAGATAATTTCACACAACTTTCCTCTCTCCTTCAGTGGTTCTGTAATTCCACCTCTTGACTCACTGAACATACTTGGTATTACTCTGACATCCACTCTGTCTTGGAAACCCCACATAATGGAAAAAGCTAAGTCTGCCTCAAAGATTGTGGGAGTCCTGTTTAGATGTCAAAATTTTTTCTTTTGAACAGTTGCTCTTTTTATACAAAGGATTGATCTGTCCTTGTATGGAGTATTTCTCTCACATATGAGGTGGTTCTAGCTGTGCACCCTTATTTGACAGTTTTTGAAAGTGGTCTGATTTATATACACTCCTAGGATAACTTAAAAACTTGACCTGCTTGCCCTATGCCACAGAGTTGGTTTAGTCTCCCTCTTCTGAAGGTATTACTTTGGTTTTTGCTTCTGAGAGTTGGCGACTTGTGTGCCCCCACTAATATCTAGACCACATGATGCTCAACATGCTGCTGCATTATATGATCACTGTGGCCATTGGCACCTCAAAAGTGTGCCATTTTGATAACTGTTTCTTACCCTACACCTCAGAGAACTTACTCCCTTCTCATGTCTTTTCCAGTAACTATGACGTGGCACATTTTAAGACAGGTTCATCACTTCTCCTAAAATTCATAAATGATTTCCCTTGTCTCCTCTTTAGCCCTTCATTTCTTTCTTTATATTTCATTTAAGGCCCAGCTTTTCCTGTGACTGGAATCTCCAGTGTAAAAAACATGCTGCCAAAATGTCTTCAGTATCTGCATTGTTGCATCCCTCTTCCTCTTGCTACTCATGGTTATTAAAGAAAAAAGAAACTGGAAATCATAAGCACGAACATAAAGCACTGTTTAGCAGCTAATTTTATAACTTCTTGCTTATATCATCATGCGATGGAATATGAAGCATGATAGTTATATGGTAGTTACTAGATGGTTGACGAATGATTCAGTGATATCGTTCACAAAACATGAGAGTTAAAACACACGAGTTAAATGGCTTCTCATCCAGCATAGTCAGTCAGCTGATTGAATGTAAACAAACATTACATGCTGCACTGTTTACAAAAGACAGCATTCTAAAACTTATGGCCTATATTTACCTGATCAGAGGATTTACATCTTACTCATGAATATCACAGGATGATATAGCATCAACAACTTTCCTAACATGAATATCAAATCAGGCTGAAACATTGCACATACAAATGCTGAATGGAAAGAATGAGTGAAGAATGGTAAACACTGACTTATCAATCATCTTACCACCTTATTACAAAACTTCTGTCTTAATTTAGTATTTCAGATAAGTACTAAAATGTTAGATACATATTCAAGGTGTAACATATGAAAATTGTAATATATCAGTGAAATTAACCTCAAATGATGGGGCTACTTACTATATCCACATGACTTAGACAGCTGAGTTTATGCAAGCACATTCACAGGTTGTTTGTTCCTCTCAGATGTCAGCACACTGGGTGTCATATCAGTACTTTCAAGGCTGTGAGGATATTTCCGCTCGTTATAGTAGAGGGAAAAGATTTTGTGAAGCCATGGAGCAAACTCACTTCCCATGTCAAATGGCTATGAATGGCTGAGCAGATATATCTACTTTTAGCACCTGTTGGATTAAATCTACCCATTGTTTTAATTTTCATCATTGTATTAATTTTAATATAGTATCATGTAAAACCTTTAGGATAATGAAGATTGACTATAATTACTTTGTGATAATTGAGTTAATTTCTTGTAGAATTTGCAATTTCTTATAACTAATATTAATACAACATACATTGTCATATATCAAGGGTCTATAAGGGCATATAAGGTAGTCTCCACATTTTTGGTGTTTAAGTGTGCATGTTGTGTGTGTGGGCTCTGAAAATTTAGTGACAAATATTTAGCGCCATTTCTTTGTCAGGTATTAAGAAATGCCCTGCCTACTCAGTCCCTCAGCTAACTAAAGCCAGGAAGAAGTCTTCATCCTTAAAGTTCAAGATTACTATTTGGGATTTGATGAAAATGGGCAAGTCTGCCAGCAAGATTTCCGAGGAACATAACTTCAGCAAGCCAATCAAGTGAAGTACTGAGAAAACTTTGGTTGCATTGAAGAAGGCATAAAGCTCATCATCTTGAAGGATATCAAGAGCTTACAGCTTGTCATGCATGAGCATGTGGAGAATCCCTTTGACATGAGACCAGAAATTGGGTGTGCCCATGCTTGGACCTCACTCAGAGGTGCAGCTATTGCATAAGGAGCTGATGGTGATTCAACCTTTGAAAGGCAAGTAAGCTATAGTTGCACTTTTTTAGTAAGCTCAGAATGGCTGCAGTGCTTTAACAGGTGATATAATCTTCACTCTGTCTTGTTTACAGGAGAAACAGCCAGTGAAGATAAGGATGCAACTTTGTATTTTGTTCTGAGCTCTTGAAAGCAGTTGAAGAAAGGGGCTGCAAGTCAGAACAGGTGTTTAACACTGATTAGAAAAAATCTTGCTTGAAGAAGTTGCCCAGCTTTACTTACACTGAGGAATGAAGAGATTAACATTAAGTCAGCATAGAATGGGAGAAAGCCTATGTTCTAGGACACCATCAAGAAAAATGAAGGCAAGCATTTGCTGCAGAGGACTGATGTAGCAGTAGCAAGAAGAAACTGCATAAAAGGGGACTAGTCTGTGATGGAGCCTAGGGAGGATCATGGCATGGCAAGGAATCTGTACCAGCTTATTGCTGTGAGGAATCTTGGCATCGATTGTAGTGTTTTGTTTGGCATAGACTTTTGAAATGTCCTGAGGTTCTTCACCAGCATGAGTTATGGAATGGAAAGCAGGCTTCTATCACAGAGTTAATGTGCCTATCCTAGAGGCAGTCCATCTCTTGTAGTCAGCGGCAGCTATTAAGGATTCTGACGAACCAGTTTCACCCACCTCTAGTTGGTGTAAATGACAGTGCTGAAAGAATTTGTGGAATACGTGCATCTGCAATGAGTCTGAATTGCAAATACATATTTTCAACATGAAAAGTTCATAGATACAGTACACCTGGTACAGACCCAAGGAAGACTGGGCAGACAAGAACATATATTTCTAATAAGAAAGAATCTGATGGTTAGAATGCATGAGAGTAGGTAGTAGTTGGTAGGCAGCAAACGACCAGGAAGGTATATTTACATTAGTACCTGCCTGGGTATTGGGAGGGTTATTGTTGGGTGCATTATGAGCCAGTGGTTCAGTGTTTGTCAAGTAGCACTCTTCTGACCTAGGTAGCTGTCTTTTCTTTCCGTGTTACCCACACATGGACTACTGGCATTCTTTCCTCAAACATACAATCTCTCCTTGTCGTTTATAACACTTGACATCGCTTAACTTACATAGCTTTTTCTTTGTAACTCTTGATTTTCCTGCGTTGACCTCTATGTGCTTGCCCTGCCTTTTGGCTAAATGGTAAGAGCAATAGATGGAAGTAGCAGGTAGAAACATTTAGGTTTGAGCATTAGGTAAAAGTAGTAGGTAGTACCATTAGATAGGAGTCATCAGTAGGAACATTAGGTATGAGCTTCTGCAAATGGTGCGCTGGCGTTGCCCTCTGCCAGTGGCCTTTTAAGGCTAAGAAGCATCACTGGAGTTCCGTAGTTATGGAGACTTTATTGTTGTGGCCACCCTCTTGAGGGAGTTCCAGTTGGAACAGGCATCAGAGGTAGAGATAGATAGATAGTGTTCATGAGATGCAGTTTATGAAAGGATTGGTTGGGGACTTTTCAGATCATGTGATAATATGCCTTTCATGTCACATGCATAGCTTGGCAGACACTTAGAAATTGCTGTGTCTGTCATTGTCCATCTGTCTATCTATCATACATTCATCCTTTGTTGAGAGAAACACTCTAACCTGCAACTTAACCATAGTTGTAATTTGAAAAAATCTAAATCAGATAGTAATGAAAGTTGATATGGTTATTTCCAAGCTTCGTAAAAATTGGATTGCAGAAGATCCATGAATTTGAAGTGGATTTTCCTGGACTTATGCCCCTTATCAAAAAATTTAGCTGCAAATTCATGGTCATGATTTCCAATTTCTGAATCACTTTCTCATTAAATGTTATGCCTTGGTTTCCCAGCATCTAAAGAATTCATTGGCATAAGACCCAAAATTCCAGTTTATGTTTTGACCTGAGTTTTGCCCCTTATACTAAGGTTTAATTTGCAAATTAACATTGGTACAGCTTGAAAAATCTAAATCTCAAGTCCTATAACTTTATAGTTGCTTCCCACTGTCTAAAGAATTGAATGGCTTAAGAATCTTAACTCAGGTTTCTGAGTTATACCATTTATCAAAAGCTATAATCTGAAAGTTAACCTGGCTTATAAAACAAAGAAAATTCCACCTTTTCTGGAACTTAATAACTTGTTTTGTGTGTTGACAGCATAGTATGGCAAACACTTAAGGATGGCTCTGTCTGTCATTTTCATCCATCACACCACTTCACTCTATAACTACTCACTTGGATTTCCTTCTACCACCCTGCAAATCTTGTTTTTCAGGTTGTTTTCAAAATGCATTTAACCTCGATTTCAAAAATATTCATATTAAGATTAAAGAAATCATTTCAGAAGTTAATTACATCCCCTGATTTCAGTTTGATAATGTATAGAAATTTTGTAGACATTTTAGCATAATGCATAAAATGATGTGGGAGCAAGGTCTGAGTGTCAAGTGAGTTCCCATTACACATTATTTATTTATTTATTTTTACGTTGAATTATTGATTGCTGATTAATATTGTTTTATCTTGTACAATAAATCTTTTCTCGTTATAATCAGTATGATTTGATTAATTTTTTCATAAGAGCAAAACTCTAATAAAAGTATGTAAAATGCCAGCCATTCCTGTCAGATGCCGTGTAAACAAGGTCAGGAGGGTCCAGGCAACACTGCTTCCACTTATGCTGGAAAACGTTGTTCCTCATTATGTCCAGCTTTTAATGTTGAAAGAGTCAGTTTGCATAGAATCATTCATCACTCTGCCCACAATCTGAAGACAGTTCATCAGTCAAGTAATTCAGTATCATTTCTGCTTGGTCTTCCAAAGCTAGCAAAAAACTGCAGTTTTCTACCTTAAAAATTTACTAAATTGTGCTTTCATTGGCATGGTTAGAGCTAGACTGAGTGACCATGGGGAGAAAATATCATGCAAGCCACTTTAACCACCACCTATTCTCAGTGCACAGCCTTGAAATAGAGGCTTAAAGCTATATGCATAAATATTGCTCAGGATTTGCGAAATGCATGCATAGTGCCATTGTGCAAAGGCAAAGGGGATAAAGATAAAGGTGAGTGTTCAAATTACAGAGGTATAAGTTTGTTGAGTATTCCTGGGAAATTTTATGGGAAGGTATTGATTGAGAGGGTGAAGGCATGTACAGAGC
>JAUUDZ010461476.1:0-12191 GCA_032361705.1 Panulirus versicolor | reverse complement strand
AATTTCTCTTCTGCTCCCCTCCATTCCGCTGCTGCTTCCTCCTCCTCCTCCTCCTCCTCCTTCATCGTCGCTTTTCTCTGCATCTCTGGGGTTGTCCTGGTCGGTCTCGATCGCTCTGTTGGAGGAGAAGCGAAGAAGTTATTAGGTGTGGCAGGTCCTGGATGTAAGCAGACGGCTTGTATTCATTATCAAAATTTCTGGTACGAAGTTTCGTGTTATCATCTCTATATTTCTGAGTTACACAGGAAGTCCATCAGTCGTGTGTGAGGCACGTGAGTTAATTGTTCTGATTTATATGTAACGTGTGACACATTCGTTCAGAATTATGTGACTGTATGTCTGCGTTACACAAACATGAGAGTTTAGATATACTTTTAGATTTGTTTATGTTGTTGAGTTTGAGTCAGTTATTGCATCAGTTGTAGAGGTTTTAGACTAATGTTATTATTTTGAATATGTGCATAACTAGAACGTACATAATCATCCTTTACTTGGAACAAGTTTCCTTACTCGTCAGATTTGTGTATTCAAACCATGATTGTGTTCTTGACATTTGCTGTTGCTTTATTTCTTTTCTTATTTTCCGAAGCTCCCACTCATCTGCTTCAACAATAGGTCAACAAGCTATAAGGATATGTTGATTTCAGTGGTTCATAATTGTTTCACCAAACACCGATGATAAATGCACGGGATGAAGGCACAAACGACTCTAGCCAGTTATGTATATACCCGACACCGTCCCATAAACATTAGCCAATTATGTATATACCCGACACTGCCCCATAAACATTAGCCTGTTATATACATACCCGACACCGTCCCATAAACATTAGCCAGTTATGTATATACCAGACACTGTCCCATAAACATTAGCCTGTTATATACATACCCGACACCGTCCCATAAACATTAGCCAGTTATGTATATACCTGACACTGTCCCATAAACATTAGCCTGTTATATATAAATCCGACACTCTCCTATACACATTAGCCAAGTATGTATATACCCGACATTCTCCCATAAACGTTCTGTATTCCACTCTATCACCGCATCACATCTTTAAATCTGTACTGCATATGAATCAACGATCAGTATAAGGTAATGACTTCTCTCACAGCGAATGTAATCTTGGCACTCGTTTCTCTCCCTCACTTACCCTCCAGACTTAAACCACAAGCTATATGCCGCTCGTCACCTCAGGGAGGCGTCAGGCCAGTGAATATTTCAAAGTTACATTTCAAGATGTCTACTTGACCCGCAGTTGTGGTCGATTATCGGCTGAGTGTTCCTTCATGGTCTCGCTCAACCCCTCAGTTATTGATGGCAAGTTCTGCTCCAGACGGAGACCTGACAAGTAAACAATTGCTCCTGGGGAAGCACCTCAGGTGAGCTGAGGTGGCGGGTCGATGGTGAGGACAGAGTAAACAGCAAACAACAAGTACGTTGGAAGAAACAGATGAAGAGGTGAGGCAAAGATTACAGGTAGGGAAAAACCTAAAGCAATAATGATGTTGGGAACAATGATTTACTGGATATTCTTGACAGATTAACTTGAGAAAGAGATATACAAGCAATAGGTGCCACGTTGTCCAGCCCAAGTTGTAAATAGTAATAGAGACAAAGATCATAACCACGTATTTGTCTAGTATAAACTTAGGGACAAATAGTACAACTGGATGTTGTAGTGTAGAGAACCTTGATCTTAACTGGGTATCTCAGACGAGAACAGTCATCATGTTCCTGTCCCTCTACAGGAGACGTGCAGGAGGAGACGTGTCTTGACGCACTACGTTAAGAGATGTGGCTTCTCCAACCTCAAGACCTTGTGAGGTTCTCCTCCAGATCGATGATGGTAGGGCTTTGCCTGCTGAGGCCACATGCAATATTCCCAGCTGGTGTCTGGCTGTCCGCCGGACAGGTAACAACAACTTTGTAATTATTCCACGAGACCGTTGTTCAGGGTTGCCCAAAGAGCCGAACGAAGCCTTACATTTAGCCTTTTCGTCCAGCAGGATACATACAGCTTTAAGAGTAATTGTATAGAATTCCCTTACATTTCTAACCAGAGGTTTCGTATTTGATGATGGGAATTTTTATAGGAGCTTTAGTGCAAAGGCTAACATACTTGTCTCTTACAGATAACTAAACTATGTAATGATAAGATTTAGATCAAAATCAAGAGTGTATTATCTTACTGATGTCAAGTGAGGGAGTGTTACTTATCATCTCCCAGATATCATGTTCATGAATTCTAAACCCAATGTTACTTGAGAGGTTCGTGTGAAGAAGCATCGCCCATCAGTTCTACATTATGGGTCATGTTGACAATGCAATAACCTGTGAGGGAAGGGCTGAATGACCTGACCACAAGGGACACTATTTGTACCCAGTTTTCACTGCACAGAAACATGACCTGGACTCAGTGATATATTATCTGATCACGTATAGAACAAGAAATCACATGATCCTAACCTTGATCATGTAACTGAGGAGAAAAATACTCTAATTACTGGTTGCAAATGAATCATGTGTTGTGTTGGAAACTCAAATGAACGTTGTCAGTAAATCCTTAATTCCAACGTCACCTCTCAAAGGTCCTGTATTAGAAGTGAGCCTTCCTTTACTATCCCACACACACACACACACACACACACACACACACACACACACACACACACACACACACACACACCTGAGGCACCGTAGGGAGCGTCACCAAGTTCTCCCCAGTCATGCACATTGGATCAACCTGTCATGGTGGTTGCAGGGAACTTTGATGATTTTACAACCCTTGTTGTTCATATGGTTGTTCTAATGTTACTGTCACACTGGTAGTACATATGGTTGTCCTCCATAACTCAGTCGTTCACGTAGGAAAATCTGATCAATATTTGGAAGGACGTGTTGACTGTTCGTGGAGGTGTAGCCTGAACTCCTAGCCATGATGGTCAATACTACAAAATATATTTCAACAACATTTTACAAATACTTTTAAGATTACAACTGTTCGAAATCATCCTGAAATATATGGTTATTGGTAATCAGACGTTCAGGGGAATTTGTGTTCTAATGTCAAACGGAACTGTAGACTACTTCAGGGTTCAGGGAAATTTGAACAGTACGACCTTTACGTGGGTCAAGATAGATCAGTACTTCTTTCGTTCTATCTAGCAATTATTCTGCTTTTCAAAAGTTCTTCTCGTGCCTTCTCACTGGTGATGAAGTTATAGAATCATCCACTGAGGATAAAGACATTTGATCTCGCCAGTGATTACCCCCACCATCTCTAAAACGTCCACTATGATTCCCTCCTCCGAATCATTTAATCTGATCAACTGATTTTTAATCAACTTTCATCGAAGAATTCACGGAAAAATCCTGGGTAAAATCCGGCCTCGTCTACAATATATTTTCGTCAGTGTCTCTGTTCTTCGTTTCCACTCATGTTGTCAGATGTTGTATACCTGTGGTGTACCAGTGTTGTCAGATGTTGTATACCTGTGGTGTACCAGTGTGGCGCCAGAGTAAGGAGTCATCTACCTTCCATAACTGAAGACTCTTAATTCTTTTTAATGAACCAATTTGTTATCTTTGTATTTCTATGTCGACAAATCTTGCCAAGACAATGCAGCTTTAAGGTAGCCTTGTATGTCAAGGTTGAGTTCTCATGATTATATTGTAATCTCGTCTCTCTGATTGTGGTTTCTTCCCTAGGTTTTACGCCTTTTTCTAACACGTAATGAAACCCACACATTGGATAATCACTGTCTCCAGCATGTGTGTCGTATTTGATATTCCATATTTTCATGTTATTTTTAGCAAAGTGAAGATGTAGGCACGATGGTGTACCAGGCATATCACTCCTAGTGCATTCACTGACTTGCTCATGTGGGAAATCTTCTTGTGATCGTTCTATGAGGATCTGTGTCCACAACCCTCTGTATGTGACTGTGTATTTCACCCGCACTGCCTCATTGTAATGGAAATCCCTCCATTGGCATGACTGTTATCTCTGTATTTTGCGTATCTTGCTGCCTCCCATATCATATTGACTGTTTTATCACTGTTATCTTCTCTGTATAGTGCGTATCTTGCTGCCTTCCATATCATACTGACTGTTTTATCACTGTTATCTACTCTGTATAGTGCGTATCTCGCTGCCTCCCATATCATACTGACTGTTTTATCACTGTTATCTACCTTATGGCTCATCAAAGTTCTTGGGGAAATCATAGATTATCTGTACCTTTATGTAAGTCTATCATATGGCTACTCCTGCCATTAAGTGCTGTCGTCCATACAATATTTCGTTTAACGCAATGATGACAGATTTTAAGATTGCCTGGCCACCTTCCTCCTCCTTCTTGCTGTCGTAATTTATCCCTCCTGATGGAGTAGGATCCATCTTATTCTGTAACAATTATTCTGTAACAAGTTTTGTCTACACCACTCCAACACCACTCCAACACCACTCCAACAGCTTCAGATTCGTCTGAGCTCTGGCTCATTCTCTATAACTAGTAATTATCTGTTCGCATTACTCATGCGTGACCTCTCTCAGGTAATGACAGGGACATTATATTTTTCTAGTTTCCTGTAATGTCTTCATTTTCTTGGTTTTGAATAAGTTCCTCATTTCTCTTTCGTCTTTAATTCCGTCTTACAACTCTGAACTTCCCCTCCTGGCTTGTAGCATTGCTCCTGGGTACAGAGTCCATGTTGAAGGTAAGCATCACTAGTCGTCTCCTTGTGTCTCCACTAAAGCTTTCATGTTTCTTATATTTCTAAGATGCGCCTGGCATGTGTAAGATGCGCCTGACATGTGTAAGATGCACCTGGCATGTGTAAGATGCACCTGGCATGTGTATTTCTTCCTGTGTTTCCTACTTCTCCTCATGCAGAAGGAGGCACCTCTTTTATTCCAAAAATCATCAACGACTTACGTATTTTACTTTTCGTTCACCGATAACATAAGTTCCACTCTGCCCACTTCTTCCGAAACGTTTAAGTACACGTCATGAACTTCCATGTCTTTATTCTATTACCAAACTCTCCATTTTCGCCGGAATGACTGATCCTTATCTTTCCATCGACCAAACCATATGCATCCTGACAGCTTACTGATAAACAGGACCTTTCCTACATGGCTTCTTATAACAAACTACAATGGCGAGATATAATGTCACTAATCGTCAGCGCCGGGCAGTACAATCTACTGTCAACGTTTATCTCTAGAATTTGACGCTTGTTTTCTGTACCTTATGTTCAGCAGACCTTAGCCCAGTCCATGTTTTCCTTTGTTTTTGTTTTTGTGATGTTTTATCGTCACCAGCATGTAGGGTTCTGCTGACCTGCCTCTCTCCTCTGGTGACTCAACAATGTACGTTTTCTTTCTTCCTAATTTTCCTCTGGATTCCTGCAGTCAGCCACATCGGACTGTCTTTCTCCTTGAGTCAAATTTTCCTTATTTTCTCTTTCGTTTGATGACACCTTTAACGATTTCGATTCCATTTCTCAGTTTCCAGATTTCTTCATCCATCTGTTGTTAACTTGAGAATCTGTTTCGCTCTTATTAAAGATAGCTCTCTCTCTCTCTCTCTCTCTCTCTCTCTCTCTCTCTCTCTCTCTCTCTCTCCACTTCTATTGGATTCATCTTGAATTTTCTGAACTCTTTCCTTCCTGATTATAGACCACCAAGACCCCCCCCCTCCCGCTCCCCCCCTGTATTCCAGGCTTCGTCTAACACACCCACACTGGGTGGGTGACTGGCCTCACATAACTTAATCTTTGCTACAAAGTTCTGACTTACTCCGGCTCCGGACATATGATAAATATGCTCTTGGTATCTAGTTACAGCTCAACACTGATGGAGATTTTCCGATACAAATTCCCATCAGCCACGTTCTCTTCCGTAAGTGTGTAGGTGTTCACAACAAAGCCCAGATAACAAGAAAAGAACAATTTAATGTGAGAAATATTGAATGTCTTCGTACATCGTCGACGTTTGCAACGTTGTCAGCCACTACTGAAACGTGTGTGTGCGCCTGCGCTACTGTCTGATAACAGTGTTGCCATACACGTTCTAATTTACTTAATCCTAAATATCTAATTTATCTATTGGTTATTTATCCTAATTATGCCACATATGTACTAGTGTCTATCCAAATTACAACAAAAAGTCACATATATTATCTAATGCCCTTACTGCACGCTCACTTGTTGCACTAGAATGCCTCTCCTACGACCCACTACATCAGAGGCAGCTCTCCTGCCTCCCTCCTGCCTCCCTCCACAGGTTCACGAGGATGTTCCGGTACACCGTCTGTCTCTCCTCCAAAAGATGAGAACCGGTGCGAGGCGCTCGTGTGTGCTGATGTGTGTGTGTGTGTGTGTGTGTGTGTGTGTGCTGGTGTGTGTGTGTGTGTGTGTGTGTGTGTGTGTGTGTGTGTAAAGAAAATCTCAGATTCTTTTCGAAATGAACATTCTTAACATAGATGTTTAAAACTCAGTACACAGGCTGTTTAGAAACGCCCTCACTGGTGCAGGAAGCAAGCAGTGTTTGGTGTGAGTGGTGTGAAGATTTGTGCCTTAAGACATCTGTCTGGAAGACGCTAGACAGACGCTAGACAGACAGACGTACAGACAGACGTACAGACAGACGTACAGACAGACGGAGGCTTACCTGTGGTAGGAGAGTATGGCCGCTAAGAAGCTGAGTGACGCCAGCACGTCTGCCCTGCCCACCAGACCCGTCACCTGTGGACACACAACTTACATCTTAACCGTCACATCTGGAACCTCACGCGTCACATCTGGAACCTCACGCGTCACATCTGGAATCCAGTACATCACATCTGGAACCTAACACATCAAATGTGAAACACATACGTTACTTCCTGAAACTCAAACGCTATATGTGGTAACCTTCATTAATCGAACTGACACTTTACCTCTGGAACCTGACATGTCAACACTGGAACAGACCCGTCGCTTCTGGAAGAGACGAAGTGGGAGAGGAACGAAGAGGTACGCATGGGGACTTGCCCTTGACAAGGGAAATAAAACCAACAAACATAGGAAGGAATTATCCCACGAACGTATGACTGTTGAAGGAACTTAATAACCAGTTGCTGTCTGTAGCAGGCAAAGGTTCTGTCTTCAGCCAGTTCTTGATTTTTGACATTTTTCACTTTAATTATAAGTAACCTGTATGGCATGGAGGAAAACCTGCCCCACCCAGACCATCTTGGATGAAAGGATGATAAGGTAAAGAGGTGGAACGAAGAAATTACTCGTGTTCTTCAGGTGTTTTTTCATTTGACTCTTAAAGTTAGAAAGGTCATATGAAGATGGAAAGACGAAAGAAGGAAGTAAATCTCATAGGATCGATGTACGATGAAAGAAGGCCTTTTTATTGCATTATCCTGGTCGTCCAGAACCTTTTGATTTTCTTTCATAAAACAAATCTGAAGTAATTAGCTAATCTGTCATGACAACATTTCCAGTACATTTGACCTCTTTTTACCGTGACTGAACCCTCTCACTATGCTTACACTGTCTCTACGTAGCCCTGAAGATCCTCCGATCTCAGTCATGTCTCTGTCATTCCAACTACAAATACACAAGATCCGGATGGCACTCTTCCTCGTGCCATAAAGAAAATGTACGTCTGAGCTAAGTCCGATCCTTACTCTTTCTTTTTTGTTTATAATCACAAGTTTTCCCGTTCTTTTGGAATCAAACTTTTGTGAAGCCCATCCCAAAGAAAAGAGAACGCTCTACCCCCTTCAGCTATCCTCTTCCTGATGTCGCCAATGTTATCTCTAAAATCCCTCAGTATCCCCTTAACTCCTATTTTCTTAACACTCAGGACTCTTCCTATTCTCTCAGATCAACACCGTCTGCTGGTGCCATCTGTCTTTCCTATTCCACCCTACGTTGTTGGCCTCGATCTGTCAGCGCATGTTTCAGCTACCAAGGCTCAGGCCCGTAGCACGAAATAGGTGCTGCTTCCCATACAGTCGTGTGTGGACACCAGCCATACGAATATTGACCGTTATAATATCTATGTTTCTTCGAACAACAAAGATGTTAGGTTCTCCTTCTTATGTCTTTCCTCTTCCTTTAGCCTTTCCACCTTCAAACACATTTGGAGCCCCAGTTAATCTCTTCATTCTTTCTTCTGTACTATCGTCTTCTTTTCATCCAAGACAGACATGATGAGGGTTACAAGAATAGGGTTACAATACACGATCGGGTACAGTTGTAGCCAGTCAGCCATTCAGTGTTACCAGAATGACATAGCACCAACGTTATTGAGATTTTAGTGTAGCCACAACAGTTGGCCAGACTCGTTACCTTCAGCTGTGTTTGATCCATATCAGTAACTAAGGAACCAACGGAATTTTGCCCTGAAGGATTCTTCAGAACACATATCAATAATTCAACACTTTTCGTGCTAACATTATGCTGTAGTAAGTGTTAATATTTCATGCACTTCCTGCAGATGATGCTGTTAGATAGGTCCATTTAGAATTCTCTTTCAAATGTTGTTGTTATGAGGGAGTCTTTACCAGCCTGCGAGTGTTGTCATCTTCACCATTACCAAGAACTTTGAGCTCATTGTGAAGTGCATTACTCACGGCCTCGGTGTGGACGGGGTGAGTGGCGAAAATGAGGCCAGCAGAGAGGACGGTGCCCTGCGGTAGGTGCAGCAGACGCAGCAGCAGCCGCGTCAGCAGTAAGCAGACGCAGGAGTGAAGCAGGACGTTCACCAGGTGGAACCCAAGCGGACGCAAACCAAACACAAGATGATTTATCCTGGAAAATAGAGAAATAAAGATGTGTAAAACATTTCTAAAATAAGTCATATATGACTAATTTATTCTACACGAGAGAAGAGAGAATCTCTGTAATGTACAGGAGAACAAATCTCTTTTGTAAAGAGAATATGAGCAACATCAAAATGAATGTCTGGAATTTTACCATATTTCTGCCTGTTGTATCTAGGCAGTCCTGCGTCTCCCTCAGCTTTCATTTTTTTTTTTTTTTCAAAATCATGAAAAGCTGTTCTTTGTGAAGTCAAACACACTTTTCCGTAAAAGGAAAGTATGTTAACAAGATTTTCACTCCCGGTGATAATTCCCCTCTGGTCGTCAGGTTGAATCATCTCTAATATCCAATGTAATTCAACCTTGCTTCCTCTCCTTCGCCTTGGTCAGGCGAGAGTTAATACTTCAAATGAAAAGCAGCTCTTTCCGGCCCTTAAGTTCCCTCTAATTCTACTTTGGATGATTCTGTGTCTCGTCGTCCTCCTCCAGCACCTCCACCTGAATCTATGTCGTCCCTTATATCATCTACGAGCATGGTCTTACTGGTGAGTTTCTCTATGAGTTAGACAAGGAGTATGTATGTATGTATGTCCCAGATGATATGCCTCATCTAGTTCTAAAGCAGTGTGACTCTGAGGTAATTCTAATCCTTCCTTGTCTGCTTCGTCTCACAAGTATACATTGCTACAAACCATCCTTAGCCTTGCTACAACCCATCCTTAGCCTTGCTACAACCCATCCTTAGCCTTGCTACAACCCATCCTTAGCCTTGCTACAACCCATCCATAGCCTTGCTACAACCCATAGGTAGACTATTCTCACTTTTCTAACTAAAGTTCCATTATTCCAGCTCCTGAAGTCTCCGGAGTCTTGGAACTTTCCTTAACTCGCATTTCTCAAACACTTAAAGTTTCATTCCATTTTTTCTGATCATGATTATGGCCTCCGTTGTGGAAGGTCTACTGATGATATCTCGTATGTGAGTCATCTCTGGTCCTCTTTTAATATTGTGTCTCTCGCCATCTAAGCACAGGACAGAGTGTGGCATATGTCTTAGCTTTCTAAACTTCCTTTCCCTGGCTTTTCTACATTATGTTATCTAATGAATCTGTTCCGCTGGTCGGCCCATTACAGTAGTCGCCAACAGAGCAACTTCCCCGTTCTATTTTATCAACAGTTGTGTTCCTCCATATGTGATCTCTCTCCAGCTTCTAAACCTGTTCACTCTTACTCTCTTCCACTCATCATACAACTCACACTTCCTCCTTTCCTCACTCAGTTTTGTCTTGGACTAAACATTTCCTTCCTTGCTTGGAACATGTGAAGCATTTCGGGATAATGATGCAGCAACACAGATTTAGCATTTGCTGAACAATTTCTACCAATATATTTTTCTAGGACTCCCTGGGATGAACCAAAGTTCATCCCAGCAATAACACAAACTTGTTGGGCTTAGAATAAAAACTTTATTGAAGAAAACCTACACAATTAACATCATCCAATAAGTTTAACAAAAGGTGATGATATGCTGCTTGTCTGCTGGTATTATCCTCTCTGTGAGCCGCTGTTTCACATGTACAAGATCTTCATTAGCCTCGGCCCGTAGTGCTCCTCACTCATTACAGTTTCCCTCTGCCTCTCTGATAACCTGCGTGACACCCGCAGACTTGCGTGTCCATACTTCCCCAGGCATCACCTCGAACCATCTCTCTGGCATGTGGCACCCTCCCTGCACTGCAGGATACATCTCTGCTCCTGCTCTCGCCAGCTGTCCGCCTGTGTACCTTCCACCAAGACTTGGACTCGTGGACACGCACATGACTGCTCCTTCCCACAGTTTCCCATAGCTTGTGTATGGAGACGAGCCACACGAGGACTGACCGTTATGAAAAATCCTTATCTAGAACAGCGAAGCTATAGAATTCTCGTCTTTCTATAGTTTCTATATCATACTATACCTATTCTACCTTTATGTACCAGCTCAAATAAACACCTTTCGAGCTCTGGTCACTATAGCTCCACAAGTAATGACCGGTGTGGTCAGTACAGTACCAGTAGTGATGGCCAGTGTGGTTAGCATAACACCAGCAGTGACGACCAGTGTGGTCAGTACAGTACAAATAGTGATGACCATTGAGGTCAGTACAGCACCGGTAATTATGACCAGTGTGGTCAGTAAAGGACCAGTAATGATGATCAGTGTGATCAGTACAAAACTAGTAGTGATGATCAGTGTGGTCAGTACAAGACTAGTAGTGATGACCAATGTGGTCAGAAGAGGACTAGCAGTGATGACCAATGTGGTCAGTACAGGACCAGTAGTGATGACCAGTGTGGTCATTAGCGGACTAGTTGTTATGACCAGTGTGGTCATATAGGACCAGTACTGATGACCAGTGAGTTCAGTACAGGGCCAATATTGGGGACCAGAGTGGTCAGCACAGGACCATTAGTGATGACCAGTGTGGTCAGTACAGGATCAGTAGTGATGACCAGTGTGGTCAGCAAAGCACCAGTAGTGATGACCAGTGTGATCACCAAAACACTAGTTGCGATGACCAGTACAGGACCAGTAGTAATGACCAGTAGTGATGGCCAGTGTGGTCAGTGCATGACCAATAGTGATGACCAAAGTGGTCAGTAAAGGACCGGTACGGATGACCAGTGTGGTCAGCACAGCACCAGTAGTGATGACCAGTTTGGTTAGTGTAGGGACAGTAGTAATGACCAGTTCGGTTAGTATACGGGCAGTAGTGATGATCGTTGTAGTAAGTACTTGACCAGTAGTGATGACCAGTGTGGTCAGAACAGGACCAGTACTAATGACCAGTGTGGTCAGTACAATACCAGTACTAATGACCGTGTGGTCAGTACAGGATCAGTAGTGATGACCAGTGATGTCTGTATAGGATCAGTAGTGATGACCAGTGAGGTCTGTATAGGATCAGTAGTGATGACCAGTGAGGTCAGTACAAGACCTGTAGTGATGACCAGTGTGGTCAGTACAGGATACGTATTGATGACCAGTGTGGTCAGTACAGGATACATATTGATGACCAGTATGGTCAGTGCATGACCAGTGATGATGACCAGTGAGGTCATTACAGCACCAGTGATGATGACCAGTGAGGTCATTACAGCACCAGTAGTGATGACCAGTGAGGTCATTACAGCACCAATGGTGATGACCAGTGAGGTCATTACAGCACCAGTAGTGATGACCAGTGAGGTCATTACAGCACCAGTGGTGATGACCAGTGAGGTCATTACAGCACCAGTGGTGATGACCAGTGAGGTCATTACAGCACCAGTAGTGATGACCAGTGAGGTCATTACAACACCAGTAGTGATGACCAG
>JAUUDZ010461454.1:705-11369 GCA_032361705.1 Panulirus versicolor | reverse complement strand
AGATTCCTCCCATATAATTGTCCCCCCCCCCCCCGCTCTCTCTCTCTCTCTCTCCACCCACCCAACGATTCATCTCCCTCCTCATCTTTTGATTTTGCTGTGGGGACTGCACCAGCTTACGGGACTGTTTCAAGGGTTTGCCTAGAGCATCAGTTTGAGAATCAAGGTGATATCTCGTCTCTGAAATCCTTGTTGACAGCAGAGCCAAACGTAGTCTGCTGAGGGACATTGCCTGGAGCTCCACCCTGATGAAATGAGAGAAATAAGAAAAAAAAAACCAGTGAAGACCTCGGATGAGAGGAGAGGAAGGCTCCTGAGTCATCCCAAAGACCTTTCAAATTATCATTGTGACTCCTTTTTATACAGGAGGGAACGTTAGCTCTTCACAGACACTACGGACTAGGTACAAGAGCATTACACGTCAAGTTATCAGAAGTTTTACTTAAAAGTGACGTTGAGCCAAAGATACAAAACTTGAGCTATGTAACGGAGGAGAGACTGCACGGATTTGGAGACGCATAAACTTGTCGTTCACAACTGTCACCTCACTACCAAGACTGCTGGAAGCCGTCGAGGACGCTCATCATAATGATTTTACGCACTCATATTTTACAAAGGCTTTCTTCACTAATGTGATCTTGGAGCGTAGCCCATAGAATATTAACCGAGCCTAGGGCGTGATAGGTAGCTAGGTGAATGCATTGCCGCCATATTCAAGAGACCTGCTCCTCTAGGAATTTGCTTCCCTTTTCCCGCGTCTTATATGTGATTATTAACCAGCTTTCCATAACATATTATTCTTGATACAAGAAAAAATTTCGCGTCCTCAAAATATACGATGGGCCTGTTGTGATTTCATGATATTTTACGTGGGAATGAGTCCAACTCCTTCGCTACGAAAGGAATTAAGAAATTAAAGCACATACCATATATAAGACGCAGACGAAGCTCACCAGGATACGTCAAGGGTGCGTCCAAGGCGCAGATGTGGTGACGTCGGGTGGCCTAACCTCTTGAAAATACAATAAAGAAAAAAACACGTAAGCTTCGAATCAGCGAGGGAAATTGGATGGTTACTGGCTTGTTATACAACGGAGGAGGCATAGTCGTTAATGTCACTTGTTCAAACCTATGTTCTGTCCCTTCTGTAACACTGCTCTACTAACATCACCTTATATATACGTATGTACCCGACGATACTGTTAAGCTACTAAATGTCCAAAGGTCTTCTGATGCTGTCACTGATTCAGTGCAACGTCTAAATTATTGGGACAGGTTAAAAGCACTCAAGCTGCATTCATTGTGGTTACACGCGAGAGATACATTGTTGTAAAGAATACTGGAAGTCGCTGTCTTTAGTCTGCCGATGAGAATGCTGGAAGCCTCGGTCCCTAGCCTGTGGTTAAGAATACTGGAAGCCTTAGTCCCTAGCCTGTGGTTAAGAATACTGAAAGGCTCGGTCCCTAGCCTGTGGTTAAGAATACTGGAAGCCTCGGTCCCTAGCCTGTGGTTAAGAATACTGGAAGGCTCGGTCTTTAGCCTGTGTACAAGAATTATGGAAGGTTCAGCACTTCAGCTGTGGATAAGAATATTTGATAGCTCGTTTCTTGGTCTCCCGATAGGAACACTTGAAGGGTATATCCTTCCTCTGCTGATAAGAATAGTTCTTAGCTTAAATAATGGACATGCTGGACTTAAGGAATCTACAAAAGTGTAGAAGCACCATCGATAGCATCAGAATATGTGTGAATGTTGAGAGTCCGCAACTCTGAAGCTCCTACAGACAAATATTTATGATATCGTCTAAGGTCGCTGAACTGCGCCATGAGAAAGCGGGATGAGTTCCTCCTCGAAGTGCCACACCGCTGTACTTTCAGTATACACACGAGCATGAGGGCTGCTGCACCTAACACTTCCTATCAGGAAGGTTCTGGTGACAGCCCAGGCAGTGGGAGTGTACAGCAGACCTTGAAAGAAGAGAAAGGGAAATGAAAGGCACACAAGATGTACCCACCTCCTGGGCTCCTGACACCAACACATGCCCTTCTGGTCGAGACCTTGCATATATATATATATAGGATTATCAACGCCTCTCCCTTGTCGGTGCCGCTCCTGCAGGCGGCCCCGTTTGTTCGTTGGCTTTAGAAATTGGGTTTTGTTGTGGAGACATTGCAAGATGTCAGTTTAGGATCTCATTCTGTTATGCAACGGTCAGTACCAATTGAGTAACATCTAACCATGTCATTACTCCATATGTGCTTCATTGTCAAGGTATTTGTCAATGTCAGAGATGCATTCAGTATTCTTTTGATCTCAGTATTCGATTTTATTTCATGTCTGCCAGCCATCCCAAAACTTCATGATTTTTTTTTGTTGGAAACTCGCCCATGTGTTTTATCAACACTCATCTCCTCAGAGGAACTCGTGAAGGTTAGGGCTACAGCCGATCATTATCATAACAGGAGTTTCCTCACAAAACCTGCCAGGTTAAGTTGTCCACCTGGACAGTAATATCCCCGGGGATGGAGCTTTGCTGCCAGCCATAACTCTGGGTCGAGGAAGCGGCCAACAAAAGCGACACCGAAACCTGAGCATGTTGGCTGTCTGTTCCAGTCGATGCAATTAAGATACAATACACCGAAAACCCAAATTTCCTGCGATGATGAGGGTTAACTGGTGTGTTCTGTCCCCTTCTTCAAGACTCTGGTAGAAAAGAGGTATCATCTTGTACTCGGGTCGTCCTTTTGCTTCGGTCTTGCAGCGCAGAGGTGGAGAAGGTAGATATGTTATCAGGGTTCGCCACTCTCGATGCAATCAGGAGCTGTCGACTGTTACGTTGACTTGGACATGTGAGTACAGTGTGTGTGTGTATAGGGGCCTTGATGTGTTCCCATCCCCTCTCCACACCACCGACTTGCTGCTCGAGAAGGCTTTATAACCGTCCTTACTCTAGCTAGACTCAGAATGTCTTCACATGGGACGTAAAGACTGTATTTCTGCATTTTCATTTCCGATTATTGTTATACTTTTGGTATGAGACACGATTTCCTATGCACACAATGTCAGAATGTATATAAACACCTTCCACAGCTGTACATTGAAGTTACCGGGTCGTAAGATCTAAGACTTGCAGTAATGATATTGCAACAACTTAATAATCTTATTGCAAACGGGAAATTGTTAAGCAAGAAACAATCCTGAGTCGTGCATCTGTTGCAGCCTACGGTAAGCCTCTGCTGGTGGGGGTAAGAACTGCTGCACTTGGGTGTTGTACAGGTCGCGGGTGTCATTGTGTTTCGTTTCTTGTGATGGAGATGATAAGTCTCTTGTGAAAGATGATAGAGATCCGTGCAACCTGACGTGAAACCCCCCCAGTATAAGTAGTGTCATTGTCTTCTCTTGTGCCAATGCTGCCCCGGGGCGGTCATGTGACGGAGTCTTCAAGGAAGGACGTTCGTGTCAGGTATTTTGAGACGCTCTGAGGTCTTTTTTTTTTCAATGCTGTTTTATGGCATCGTAAGAGACCTGCTCGTAAGAACCAATATCGCTGGTGAGCTTAGTTACTTTGGTACTAAGTCTGGAGTTGTCCTGTTCAGTAGTCACTCGTCATCTGAATGATATAAAGTGTTGTTCTTTAAGCTGTAGAAACATATTCAGTCATAACCTGTTCAGCTTTACTCACGACACACCACGTGATGCTATGTGATATCCCCTTCACTCCGAGTCTGGCTCCGTTCCCATGCCATGTTTATGGTTGCTGAATCCATGGTTAAGTTTCTGTCAACAGAATGTATAAACAGACCTACCCTGAGTGTAATCAAATATGGTGGCTGATGTAAGGTCTGTTACAAGCATCAGAAGGCAGGAGGAGAGGGGGTCGGGTCGCCCTCGCTCATATAACCCCGGAAAGGGGAGTTGAATTCGAGACATTTTGCACCGTCTTTTTTTTCAGTGGCTCCTTGCAAACCTTTACACGGAGGAGGGATGCCGGTAGTGTGTGAGGGCAGCGTAGCCAGGCTCCCACGAGGAAATCATTATCAACCAAGGCAGCGGGACGAGGGAACGCGTGATGCAGAGGTCGGGCGGAGGCCACGTACCTTTTGCTCACAGGCTGGCGTGTACCGCCGGCACTCACGCCCAACCCGCTCGACTGAGCTGTTAATGTAGACATAAACTGCTGGTTTTCCCCCTGTTTACTCTTGATAACCTTTGTGATTACGCTGTTAACCTGGCTGTAAACATCCGGGTACATTCAGCTTCCTGTTGCTTGTTCTTGTTATAAATATTTTTGCCCTTTCCTGAAATGATTTCGTTCACGAAGGCTGGCTGACCTGGGAACCAACATTTTCCCAGGCTTTTGGCAACGTCTAAGTAAGGATTCGAGCTGAATATAAGCTCCAGTGAAGCGAATCAGAATGATAAACAGATGAATAGATGGTAAAGGACGGAGTATGAGAATTAGCGTAGGTGCTGCCATCTGCACGCTTGGTATGGTCAAGAGTCGATGCACGTTTTGATATATTTGTTTTGTTACCTGCCGCGCTGTATTAGATTTTACCTCAGAAGGTCTCATGAAAATAAACTTTATGGAACTATATGGCACAGTCAATCACTTCCTGGGCATCTTTATTGCATGTAGTCTATAGCTCCTCCCTGACTGGAACTCCCTCCGTCTTGGAGCTGTATCAGATTCTCTTAAGGTCGCCCAAGGGCACAATACTCCTATGGGGCGTACTTATCTATATCCGCCACGTAGGTTCCCTCTTCCCTTAAATGCCTTTTGTGGTATACTGCTGTCTCAGGCCTGTACCAAGTCCTCCTTTAAGGCTTCCTCATCTGAAGCAGGTACATATGTCTCGTGGGTCCCTCAGTATGTGCTGATTTCCGTGGGTGGGAGGTCTTCAGCCGCTGCCTAAGCGTCTTTGTCTGTAACCCTCATAAAGGCTTTCTTCTTGGTCTTTATCCTTAAAACGCTATCGTGTTTCCTTAAAGGGGCGTCCCTTCAAACATCACATGACCGGATCCACTTCTGCCTAAGTTGCTAGGGCGGTTCCCGCATAAGCAACATCCTAACCTGTCCTCGAAACTCGCTCTATAAACTCTGAAGGCAATTAAGATCAAATGACAAATGTTAACACCATAGCCAGCGGCCGTGGCTACAGGTAGTGATCTATGGGGACACGAAACTTGTGGGTCTGGCTCACTTAGAGCTCCATACCCAGACATGCTCACCTGCTGTCAACATCCTGCCTAGTATTTCAGTCACAGCTTGTGCTCTGGCCACTCCTGCAGTCTCTCCCCACACTCTGGTCACTGCTACTGTGTGTTCAGATCGCAGCCACAGCCACTGTCAATGTTTAGACGACTTCTATTGTCGCTTTTCGTGCTCAGTCTACTGTCACAGTTACTGCCCGTGCTTTGGCCACTGCCTCAGTCACTGCCTTTACTCAAACCATTGCAGTGAGATTAGTTTAAACTCTCCATTTGCCGCCATCTCTGCACTTGCATTCCTCATCATGGCCTCCGTCATAGTCCTTACCCCGAGTCACTGTTTCAGACTGGTACACCCTAGCCACTGTCCAAGTCATTTCCATCACCCCAGCGACTATTGTCTGAATCATTTCGATCACCCTAGACTCCACAGCCTCGTCCTAGTATTACCTTACGCTCAGCTCATTAACACATCTTAATCTTCCCTTCCCTTATATGTAGCTTTTACCTTAAGGCTGAATTATCTTTATGTAGAACCCTTCTCAGTCTGTTTTGACCACCTCGTACCACATGAAATTTAATTTCGGAAGATAAGTTTCGGTTGGTGTTTGTAAGAGCGCTAGATTGCGGTAAGTTATCCGTTGGGTAATGTAGTTATGGCGGACGCGTACCAGACAACTCCGTAACGTAGGAGGATGATAATCTGCGGTGCGTCGATGCCTTCTTCCACCTCCTAGGGTGAGGCTGGCATACCCCCGAGAGTCGTCACACTCGACCAGGCCTGTAGTCTTAATCTGCCTTCATTGAATCTAACATGGGCAGTTGTTTCACTTAGGCCAATCTGCCTCCACATCTCTGGCCGTTACCCCCAGCGGGTTATATGAACCCGTTTCGGTGGCTTGTCTCAAGGGCGAGATGTGATTAAGATACTGTACTTCCCGACCGCCACCACCTGTCGTCACGCCGATCCAGCGGGAAGATACCTGCCTGATATATACGTACTGCTGGTACCCCGTACACTCGCCTCCTCCTCCCACTGGATGGGTCGTCCACTGTATACTGCTGCTACCCCGTACACTCGCCTCCTCTCCTCCCACTGGATGGGTCGTCCACTGTATACTGCTGCTACCCCGTACACTCTCCTCCTCTCCTCCTCTCACTGGATGGGTCGTCCACTGTAAACTTTTTAGTGAATGTAAACCTCTAGAAATATTTCTACTTCTGGTGTTCATCCCTGCACGATAGAATCTTATTGGATATATATTCTTTTCTGTATTATTTCTTTCAGATATTTCTCTCTCAGTATGCTTTCCTAAGATGCACACAGTTATATTCTTTGCTAGAACACTCATTGTTTTTTTATTCAAGAAACTTTTAAAGATACTTCCAGTGTACTTTTGTCTTATACACCCTCAGTAAAATTCATATATTTTATACTTCCGAGTATGGATATTAAACTAGTTTACCCCTCACTGTATGCTTGTGGCTTTATTGCGCCCCTTTTCATTCAATAGCTTTTTCTAATATTTCTAACATTTTAAGCATGGTTACTAATTTGATATATTCTTCTCTCTCTGATATAGCTTCTGTAGTATGTCTGATGTAATCATTTCTTTATTATTTCTTTCATGTAATATTTTCCTCTTGATCACCTCTGTCACTCTTTTTTTAATCTGATGTGTTCATCACAGTGATTCAAATCAGACTCTCCCAATCGACTCCTCCCTTACAATCCTTCTCATATATTTCTCTCGCTGATGTACCTGCGCGCTTCGTTTGATTTACCAATGTCGATAATTTCTCTGATTATCCCCGTGTCGTGCGTAGTTCCTATGTGTGTATATTCCTCCCAGTATATTGATTTGCTGTGCTTATACCACCGTAGTCCTGTAGCAGTGACCCAGTATGTTGCAAATATACCTTGTCGTATGATGTACTGCAGTGTAATGCCTTATTATATTTCTTGCTGTTGTACCTCCGGAGTGCTTGTTATGTCACAGTTAATTATATTCCTCTCTCTCTCTCTCTCTCTCTCTCTCTCTCTCTCTCTCTCTCTCTCTCTCTCTCTCTCTCTGTAGTCGATTGTCAACTGTGTCGCCATATCGGATCTCTCAGTGATGTGCCGTATGTTCTGAGTGGAGACTGATGCCAAGACGTTATATAGGTATAATCCTTGCCATGAGGCTGTAAGTTAGGTCCAGTTGTACGCTGGGTCTCTCGTATACCCCTGTGCGGTCAGCGCGTGCTGGTGGTGCTATACGGAAGACAGTGTAGCTTTAACGAGTCGAATATTTCGGCGGTGACTTTACCCTCTAAAAAAAAAAGGGAAGCACATTTAGCATTAGGTAAAGTGGCCATCACTTAGATATCATGAGTGGTTGCCATACACTGTCACGTGTCCTCCCTTCGCGACTAGGTTGCCTCCAACTCCCAAGCTACTTCGAGGCTAGATACGTTGGTCATCGTTGTGAAATTCAAGGTGTCACAGTATAGCCAAGTTCTGTACACAAAGTGTCTTATCTTCATCATTTTTTTTTAACCCCTTTGAACACGACGGTATGGTTCATGAGCACAACAATAGGATCATTGAGTACAAAGGAACGACCTGTAGCTATGATGGCCTGTCCTCTAGCTTGACACATTCCGCTATGTACATGGGTCGCACTCGAGTGTTTAAGACGGTAGAGAATTGTTTCTTCTGTTTATATGAGAACCAGTTCTTCCAGCACACACCTGGGTAGCTCAGTGGTAGAACCTTTGTATCACATTCTGGCGATGGTGTGTGTTAGTGTTAACAAGGTACAGGCGTAAGATATTTTATGTATTCAAATACTTACAGTTGAGAGCCTCAAGAGGGGTAAGAGCAGCAAGGTTTTGACTCGTCCTCGTGACTATGCAAACGTCATAAAAATGCAGTAAGTCCCTTAGTGATCCTTAAGGGCACTTAGTCATTACATTTACGCAGTGCAACGTTCATCTCTCTGTAATAACTGCAAATGAAGGGAAACATTTTGACCCAGACATAGTTCATCATGTCAACTGACGCTCGGCACCGAAATGGACCGGAATAAGAGTTCGTTAGTAAACTGAACTTGAATATTCCTCCTCCAGCTTTACTACAGATGCAAGACCACATTTAAATTCCATTCAGAATGAACACTTCAAGTGATGGTGGAATGGTGGTCTAACTTGGTGCCTAGATAGCGTCTACTTCTACATTCAAAGCAGGTGGCTCCCGGCTGTAAGTTACAGTGAATTACGCGCTAGTAAATCCCTGGTCCATGCCTTAGAGACTGTCGCTGGCTGGGTGTTACGCCCACCACCTCACCACCCACTTCCTCCGCCTCTCTCACAGGCCGGTGGATTTTGGGGGGGTTTTGAAGCTCTGAGCTTATAGCTCTTCACCAGTGAGTGGTATTAAGATCAGATTTCATGCTTTGAGTGATTCCGTAACTACTTTGTCTTTTTTTTTTCTTTTTATCTAAAGATTGGTTTAAGAATAGGTTATAACTGTTGGGAAGAAATTAGATTCAGATTTTATGGACAAAAGGTAAGAGGACATCAAAATGAGCAACCCTTAGGTTGCTAACGTCCACATAATTTGACGACACAGTGGACTGATGAGGGAGTGCTTCATCATGGCTTAGCTAATAGCGGGGGCACGCAAGCACCCGGCTGTCAGAAGTAGAAACAGAAGTAATATCTCTGAAAGGGAGAAAAAAAGAACTGTCTCTCGGGGTCGTTGAGAATGTGAGTTTACTTTTACGTTCAGACTGAGAGTTAAAACGTCGTATTGTTTTAGACTCAAGTTTGTTGAATAAGATCCTAAAGCAGGAACCTTTCTAGACGAGAGAGAGCAGTACTCCATACAGGAACAAATGAAACAAGCAGGAACCTTTCTAGACGAGAGAGAGCAGTACTCCATACAGGAACAAATGAAACAAGCAGGAACCTTTCTAGATGAGAGAGCAGTACTCCATACAGGAACAAATGAAACGTTTTTTTTTACAGCTGAAGTAACAGCTCAGACAAGAAAATGTTAGACAGGTGCTCGGCGGAACGTTTCGTAACTCCATAACGAAGTCGAATACGAGTATTTTGTTATAAGTGCTTTTACGTAGTCACTGCAGGTGTACAGCTGGGGTACTCCGACGCTCATCTGTATGTGGGAGCGTCTCTACCCGGTCAGAAATGTCATTAATGGTCTGCCTTAACACCCAGGCTGTAACGGCCGCTAACAGCCATTATCAGCAGTAACAAACGTGAGGAATCTACCACCCAATAACGACCATACTGGGTAAGCCATTAACAACGATATCTGTCGTCTCTAAAGACTAACGGCCTTTTAGAAGGGCCATCAACAGCTGGCAGCAACCAAAAGACATCAGCAGCTGTTGAGGGCGGCCTGCAGCCGTCTGACAGCAACTATGATCAGCAGTTAGTAATCACCAGTATTAACCACTAACAACAAGCGCCATCAGCCACTATAACGATGTCCAGCTGCTGCCAAGCACCACGATCCATTAATAACCACAACCAACAATTATCACTTCGTGCGAAAACAAAAGAGAGAGAGAGAGAGACTGGTATGTCCCTCCCTGGAGCAGTGGCCGGCCAGGTTGGGTTCCGTCATGCTGGGTGAGCGAGCCCAACTCAGGAAGAGGGACCCTTATGATGGTTGCTACAGCTCTGTGCTACTACCCTTGTCGCAACCACTGGAAAGTGGCTTGGATTATAGTGAGTTTACCTCGTCGGTTCCTGTGTACCTCGGCTCCATTCTACTACCACTCAGGTACTTATCTTGTGGTAGAATAAGTGTATGAATATGCATAGGTGTTCTTTTAGTGTAGAAGAAAAAAAAAAAAGAAATTCCCGTCGCAGCTCTGGCATCATTTGAACCACAGTCAACTTTGGTGACATAGCAATGAAAATGACGAAGGAGATAGATGATACTAGCAACGCCATCAAATATTTGGGGTACTGAACTGTTTGAAGACTGGATTGCAAAATGACTGAAGAGTGGTTATCACTTGTGAAACATTTAAAGCATCGACGTGGCACAGTTCCTCCAGTGTTGTGATTCTGTTCTTAATATGTATCTAGTTGTTTAGGTAACTCGAATCCACATTGTTTTCCCGATCCTTTTTCTCCGAATTGATTAGAAGTGGATCTTCTTTACACCGTATGATAACATGACAGTAAGAAAATAATTGTGATCAATTATGAATGCCGCGAGGATGTTATACAGGGGCAGAGGGTGGTCTGAATATGGAACAAGGCGGGTGTGATTTAGTATGCTAACTGCGGCGCCTCTGAAGTCACAATGTAGACTCTCGTAACTCATTACCATACACAGGGAGACGATTGACAGCGACATCCTGCCCTAGACCCTGATACATGGTGCCTGTGTTGGGGAATGTCACTAACAAGGTACAGTAATAGACATGGGGGAG
>JAUUDZ010461444.1:0-12194 GCA_032361705.1 Panulirus versicolor | reverse complement strand
TACTTTCGTCAAGAAGGATGAAGGCAGCACTGTACGTTCGTCAGGAAAGGCAAGGGGAACACAAAGTCTTCTGTACTGATAAGGGGAGACTTTGTCTGAACAAACAAGGGCAGACTAAGTTTACCTGGACGGAAAGAACCTATTGCTTGTCTGGGGGGACGAGGGTAGCACTATACGTTGGTCAGGAAGAAGGCAGCATCACTGTTTCCATCTACAGCGAGAGGAGAATAGGAGATAGCCGCTATCACCCACTGGATGGGTCCCTTGTAATGATGGACCTCCTTCCTCCTGACCATCCCACCTCGCTTCGTCTTAACTATTAAAGTTTTCCTCATGACGGAAAAAGAAGCAAATGGAGCGGTCATGGACGGTTCTTCTACTGTCTTTTCGTCACTGACTGGACCTAAGTATATGCCACATCTCCACGAAGTGTAATCCTATAATACTTGCATGACAAGTGCATGAACAAGAACGGGGATGAACTTTACAATATTTTTCCAACATTGCAAAACCACACAAGACAATCAGTGATCAAAACAACCCAAGCTAACCCAATTCAGCACACACTTCTAGCACAAATTCGTTGCCAGCGATTTGCTCTTGATAATTCTTCGTAATTATTCAATACAAAATATTTCTGGTTAACTATGCTCTGCTGTTAGGCTATCCCTAACCATCATGACCCTTACATACCACCACCACCTCTCACGTGCACTTCAGATGTGTGCCTGGAAGTACCCACAGCGTCGTGACAGCCTTGAAATGTAGCCAGCGTAATGCACGGGCTTCCTGCTGCACATGCACCTGTTCTTAGAATGAAACATCCTCATCTCTCCTCGGTGAGTAATTCTATGGCCTCCGACCTCTTGCTGTAACTCGGATGAAACGATTCTGGCATTTTTGTAGCCCCTCGCTGGACCATTTCATATTTGTTTGTGCTTGCCCAAGTGCGTTGACTGAACTAGACAAGCATACCTTGGGTTTGGACTAATATTTGTAGTGAACCCTTTGCTAAATACTTCTTCATCCATGCACCTTGAAAGCATTTAATATTCACGAGCAGATAGTTTGTCTCCTTCACAACTCTACTCTCCTGAGATGGACTTCTAGGGACAGGTTAGGTACAATTTCGACTCTTTGAGTTCCTCTCACAGACAGTTTCCTGTAGCATACTTCTTGCTAGATAATATTTGCATCGATGTCTTCTTTCACAGTGTTCCACCCTTATTACCTTGCATTTACTTGGGTTGAATTTCGTTACATGCGACATCTCAAGTGTATCTGCACACATCTCCAGGACATACAGAAAAACTTTCATGGGATTTTAAGCCTTGTACATCCCATAAAAGGCAAAAGGTAGTCTACTTGCATCTTTTCTACCTGTATTGAAGGCTTTCCAAGACCTGCTCCCTATACAATCACGCTACTGAGGTAGGTACAGAATCTTAAACCGTAACAACACTTTTGGGCCTGTCATTTCGTTCTTGCATATTACTACATCGTCCTATACCACCGTCTGAATTTCTGAAGTTAATGCGTTGCTTTTTATGTGAAGATATACTCCTGATGTATACATGGAAGCTGTCCCTTACTCTTCACTCATGGTGAACAAATTTATGGCTTAACCTTTTTATATTCATTCCTAGCGCCTCTTTAAGCGCGATGACTAAACATGAGAAGCATATTCTAGTTCTGGCTCATTATATATTGTGAGCAGTATGCCTCATGTTCCCTTATTCATGTATTTGAACAGGATTCTAATATTCAGCAGCTCACTGTTTCCTTCACAGCTCTCCAAGCTGGGCCTCTGGGACATGTTAGGAACAATGTCGATTCCAAAGTTCCTCTCACGTACAGATTCCTTAGCTGATTCCCTGCTTAATGATATTCAATTAGGTGCCATCTTTCACAGAGTAACATCATTATCACATTGCATTCAATCGAGCTGAATTTCATCAACCAAACATCAAACCAACTTTCAAATCTATGTTCACTTGAAAGACAATGAACTCATCACTCCGTGCTTCCTTCAAGACGTGGTCATCACCAGCAAACATTCTGAGACAAGTCCAGTCCATATGACGAAGTCATTTACAAGGATCTAGAACTACGAACGTCCTAAGGATAAGCCCTGTGGCACACCAATGGTGACCCTAAACCATTTTAAGAAAATTCCTTTGACATGTGTGGATTGTTCTCTTCTGCGAAGATAATCTTCTATGCATCGACCCCTTAATGTTTGCCTTAAGAACAGCTTCTTTACCGACCTATTATGTGGTACTAGTGTTAAACGCTTTCTAGCAGTCCAGACACATACGATCCAATCAGCCTTCTCTTTTGTCCCAAACCGGGCTCTCTCTCAAAGTCCTGAAGTGGTTCATTACGTAAATATCCCTTCCCTTGTCTGTGATGCAGTTTTTCTTTTGCATATCAAATCACCTCTTTGCTCTCTTATGATCGCCATGTATGTTACAAACCACATTTGCCAGAGAGAAAGAGAGAGCAAGCATATGCATGCAGGAGTCTGAACGTACCACCGTAACCTTTTACATGCAAATGTTTCTCTCCGAGACACTGTGATACACAGTACCGTGGGTGTGACAATATGTCGGCTTCTCTCTTAACTTACAATTGCAGAGGAAATCTTCTTGGCGAGGCCTGGAAGAGGTCGGCGTGTTGACCATATCAAACGGGTGGTCGAGATCAGGTCAGGTCATTTTACATGTTACGTGAGGGAGGGTGAGGTCAGGTCAGGTCAGGTCCTATTACATGCCACGCGAGGTAGGTCAGACAGAGTACTTTCCCCATCCCACACATAACGATGTGTGTCTCATGGGGGTTCGTCACACCCCGGTCACCAAATAATGCCTTCCTCAGTCTCGTACAGAAAAAAAAAATCAAATGGACTTCACATGAATACAAGATCGATCCGAAACAAAATAGCCGAATTGCATTGTTTGGTGAACACTGAACACGCGTTGATATCACTGGTTTAGCAAACAATACAACAATACAACGATCTGATTAGCGAGTACAGTTTGAGACTACAAATTATTTGTGAGGGATAAAGACGGTCGAGGAGGCGGAGGTGCAGTGGATGTATTTAAAAAAAAAAAAAAAATCCCATCAAAATTCAGACTACAACACCTGCCGCTGTTAAACAATGTGTTCAGAACAGCACAGAATTTTCCAAACTTTACAGAAACGTCGTATATAGACACAGTCATCAGCCAGCAGATACTGACACTCGTGTACAAGAGTTCACAACGATCATAAGAGGATTCGATCAGTCTGGGCGAATTTCCATATTTCAAGAAATCAACCGACTAACTCAGATACAGAGAGTACAAAACAGCCACCGAGCCGACGAAAGAAGCGAATATACTTGATTTGGTACTTGCATCCCAGGAGTTGGCAACTAATAATATATCTAAGCATTCGCATTACGTCCGATGCAAAATTTAAAACCTTCTCCCCAAAAACCAGTAACTTTGAAAGGGCGGATTTTAATGGGTTGCGCGACGCATTAGAGAGTCTCACTCCTTTTGGTTCATGCCCAGAGGAATCATGGGCCAGTTTTAAGTATGTTTATGCACCAACAAGACACTCATGCCCATGCTCAACTGGAACAAAACCAACAACAGGCCTGAATTGCGCTCCTCAGATACTGCAGGAGGTATACGGCGCAGGAGCAGACAAACCTACAAGCTCAAGAAATCGGACAATGACCCAAATATTGCAACGCAATATAACAGTTAGGAGAGACGCGTAAAGACTTAGCAAACAAGCCAAGCCAGTACGAGGCGAGTATTGACAGAGATAGTAATAGAGATCCAAAGGTAAGCAAAGACGGGGGACCCATTGTGGATGATAAAACTGTAGCAACAACCCTGAACAAGTTTTAGGTCCGTTCTGTTTTTGTATTCCAAAGCAGCGACTCGAATTCTGAGATGGTGATGAACTGCACTCACACGACACAAGAAATACCGTAGTAACTACATAGTACAACCATTGGTAGATAAGTTGAAGACTAATAAAAGTCAATGTCCTGATCGTTCATATCCCCGAGTAATCAAAACGTCAAACACAAAATAGCCAAACCGTTAACCTAAATTTCTTATAATTCCTTTCAGGATGGTGTAGTTCCACAGGACTGGAGACTGGCAAACGTCACTCCTATATACTAAAAGGCAAGCTGCAAATTGCCTGGTAATTACCTTCCTATTAGCCTCACATCAATTATATGTAAACTTCTGGAGTCGATTATTGAGAGATAAAGTCGTAGCCTATCTGGAACGACACAGCCTGATCGACAATACACAACATGGTTTTAGAAGACGTACATCATGCCTTCCAAACCTCCTTGAATTTAATCATACATCATTCAGTACCCACTACGGGACAAAAGCAATAGATATGATATTCATGGTCTTCCAAAAAAGCATCCGACAAATTCCCTCACGTTGAACTAATGCACAAAGTCCTGGCCTTGGAGATTACTGGTTGCATAGGAAATTGGATAGAAGCCTGGTTACATGATAGGAAGGAGAGAGTCGTAATGAATCATCACCGTGGTCACCCGTAACCAGTGGAGTGCTCCAGGGATCCTTACTTGGTCCTATACTTTTCATCATTTATGTTAACAATATTGACGTAGGGCTAAATAACCCAGTGTCCATGTTTGCAGATGACAAAAAGATCGGCAGTGCCATATTCACTGATAAAGATAGGCTAAGATTATGAGACGATGTAGATGAAATCGCTGAATGGTCTAATAAATGGCAAATGCCATTTAACGTCAATAAATGTAAGCTGTTACAAGTTGGAAACAAGAACAAATCAATGTGATTATTTTTATGAACTGTTGGGTCACTAGATAAAGGACACCTCTAGTGTGAGAGATCTAAGGGTTACTGTCTCCAGTAACTTACTTCAAATTCCCCCAACATTGCAATGATGCTGCCATGAAAAGCAAATATGATGTTAGGATTTATAAACGGAAAGTTTATGTACAAAAGCAAGGATGTGGTATGACCACTATACCTAAGTCTAGTTGGGCCCCAAACTTATGTAAAGACATTCTAAACTGGAAACAGTGCAGCGAAGAGCACCTAAATTGATTCCCTCCTGACGTAACAAACCAGATGAGGAGCGACGGCGTGAATTAAACTTGTTCTCCCAAAGCAAGAGGCGCCTCCGGGGCAAATTACTGCAGTTTCAAAATATATAAAGGATTCAACAACGGCGATATTGAAGATTTCTTTACAGTAACGCTAGCATTACCGACGAGAGGTGCTGGATTAAAACTTGAGAGGTCACTGAGTTAATCTGAACGAAATATTTTTTGGGCAACAGCATTATTGATTCACGGAACAAGCTCCCAGGAAATGTTGTTCAGAGAAACACCCTTGTTGCCTTCAAAATTAGGCTTGATCATCACTTGTCATTCAACGGTACTGAATGATTCATTTCATCAGTCATCATTACGCAATGGTAAACATACTACCTTCTCAACCATTGATCTCTCCCTGACCATGTTGCGGTAACATACCAACATTGATTGACCCATATCACCTGCTTTGAGAGGGTAAGTAAGAATTATTGTATCATTCTTCACCATCAGGAATAATATAGGCATGGTAAGTCGAGAGTCTGGAGCTCAAGTTTATCCTTAGTATTGTCTTTATAACAAAACGTGAAGGGATGCACTGGTGATGGGATGCATGACATATTCAGTCGAGCTCCAGATAGACCTCAGAAGGCGTCAAGAATTGCACCTGTGGAGGAGACGTGAATCGTAAGTCCAGCCTCAAGGGAACTCCTTCATAAATAAAACATGGCCAGCTTGCAGGTTGTCCGGGCAGAGGCAGGAGCATTGGTGCAGCTTCCGCTACGTCTGGCTCCTTGTCAGGCCTTCCTCTACCGCTTCAGGGTTCCTGGGAATAGTGTGTGTGTGTGTGTGTGTGTGTGTGTGTGTGTGTGTGTGCGTGTGTGTATTTGTCAAACAAATTCTGAGGAATGGGATATGAAATATCTAGTGTAGCTTTAAACTATGTTTGACACGAATGGCATAAAAAAAGTATGTCAGATTTTCCCAGGAAGGTTTTGTGATGGACTTCTGTAGAGAATGGAATCTTTCAGTTCTTTGTCTCAAGCGATGATTTCTCTCTCCTTTATGGTATTCTTTGTATCAGGGCTTTCTGTGGCACTTTAACAACCTTTCTTTTTTTTTGATCTTCCAGCTTCCAAAGTCTCTAGATCTGCTGACGATACGATGATATCGAGACGATATATGAGAATGATGACAGAAGGGTTTCCAATAGCTTAGATTGACTATCACCCTGATAATCATTGCTGTTCAGGTTAAGTCATCTTGAAATGTAGATGTAGACATCTTTCATGGTTTTGTGGATGAGGCATAGCTGACAGCAGACACCTCTCTTACCAGCTGGCTCGGGACGACCTGGCTCAGAAGGATGAGGTTTGGGCTAAAATCCAATTGCGTCTCAAACGTTTTTCTGCGTGTCCCAGAAATCTAATTACTGTATGTTTTAGGATAGGTCAACAACTGGAGAACTTTTGTAGGCTAGACGTCTGTATTATTGGAGAAGTGATCTCAGGTGATAATACACAGAGCACGTAAGGTGCGCGGGTAACGGAGAACGTTTTGGCCTGTGTACGTGTAGTTAGGAACTGCGACAAATAAGGATCGCCTCCTCTTGTGTTATTACCTACTGGTACAGGAAGGGAAGGAAGTTATACGTTCGTTGGGCCCATCCCTTGAACTTTTCTATTATCAAGCAATTTGAAAAGATATTTAGATAGGCAGTGATAGCTTTCACAGTTTCATCACTTAGCTTATTCCACTCATCAGCTACTTTCATACTCTCAAGATCGTTTATAACATATATTCTCAACGTGTCTTTTGCTCCATTTCTTGTCATGATGTTTGGTTGCAATGTATTCCCATCTCTCAGGGAACTCTTCACTGACGTCATTGAGAAATTGGTTTATAAACTCGAAGGCTGTGACCAAGTCTCCCCTTCTCATTTCCATGGTTGGTTAATCTATAGTATTCAAAAGTTCGTTGTAACCCAGCTCTTTAATTTGAGGAACCATCTTTGTCGCCCTCCTATCGACCTTGACCATTATATTTTATCTTTATTTTTTTTTTTCTAGTGATCTAAATGTTGCTAAACATTTTTTTATATATGTACCTTAAAGGCATTTCTAACGTTTGCCGACAAACGTTTAAGATATTATCTTCAAAATTCTCCTTAGGTGGAGCTCTGACGACAGATTAGGTTGACTCCTCATGTCCCTCTCACACACAGATTCCCGTAGCGTGTATCATTGCCAGACTGTATTCATACTGAGGTCTCTTGCATCACAGTGCTCTATCCTCATCACTTTGCTATTGGAGGACACTGTATGTTCAGTGGAAATGGGGACTTGATGTTGCACCAGGACGCCTTTTCCTAGCTCCTCAGTAGCAAGGACACAATAGACTCCTCTGAAGAATGAAATTCGTGGACGAGAGGACTCAGGGATGTTGAAGATGCAACCTCTTTCTTCGGTCTTTGGGCAAAAGTTGACTCGTATCTCCGTCATATATCCCTGCAAATACCTTGCATATCTTTACACTATCGCCTTATACCCGTTTGGTTGGCAACTTTAGCTTCTTCAGTCCTTCAAGGTATATCAAATTCTCTAAGTGCTGGACCCACTCTACCTACTCCACACATTTCGTTCTGATTGGTGGCCAAACTGGGCTTACAGCCAAGTTGCATAGTCTCACAGGTGATTCAATTAGTGAAATATTGTATGGTTGAATTTTAATTTTGAGAGATGTGCCTTAATAAGACTGACATATAATTAGTTTTTCTCTCTCTTTAACATGCTTTTCAAATTTTGAATGAGAACCTGGTCACATTGATTTGAATGAGAAATTGTAGTCACTCACCATTCTTTTCCAGTTCCACTTTTTGTAGAGTTTTATTGCAAAGTCGACATTTATTAGTGACCTCTTTTTTTTTCCGTCCATCAAGAAGAAAGTTTAACGACCACGTCTCACTCCAGCCTGTCCTAGGGTCATCTTGCCGAAGCCTACCAACCTCATCCTTTTTTTTTTTTATATCACTGGCATTGGAACCGGAAGTGTGGGGTCATGAAAACAGTGTCCAGTCGATATTTCAAGAGGAACAAAGGTACATCATCATCCGTTCCACCCCAGTAATATTCTTAAGTGGGTGTTTATCATCAGACGATGTATTAAGATCTACGTTGCACCCGTGACTGACGCAATGTTTGGAGAGGTACGTTATGTGTTGGAACCAAGCTTTCAACTGAACTGGCATCGCCCCATACGGGAACCCAAAACTCAGACACTCAAAGCCCTGCTCATCCATCAGGTCAGTGTTTAGGTTTCAGCACTGTTTGATTTGATGAATGCACTTGGGGGATAGAACGGGAGGGAGGCATTGTCTTACCTGGTCAAGGGCATGGGCATGTTATCTCCCATTTTGTTTCCAGGTCAGAGGTAGACCTACAGGATCCTGCTGTACATGTCCTGCCCCCATATCAGCCAACCTCTGAGTCAACAGTCACAGACTAGGGAGATCTACGACGAGGGGAAAAGATTAGCGTGGCGTTAGTTCCTCCTGGTGGGGTTCCAAACGTTTCCTTGGCCGTTTCTGAGTGCATTTCCAAGCAACGTTCCCTCTGCCTCCACTAAACCGTTTTCCTTTCACACAGCGTTTCCAGCAGTTAAAGTACTAAAGTGGAATCTGCGTTCGTCGCTGTGATTCAAAGTATTATACACCGGTATATCCAGAACGATGAAAATTCGCCACGACACACCTTTACGAAAAAAAAAAAGGCATCACATCTGATACAACCACTGGGAGTGACCTATTGCTGGGTACTAATCATTAAGTAGACAAGATTCTCTATAAAGTAAGCATCTAATCATAATCATTTAGCAAAGTGGTCCATAATGCAATTAGAAAGTACTTCAACTGAGCACCTGGGGTTTTGTAGCTTCTAAACCCAAGACACACGGAAGTCCCGGAGCACAGTCTGGGAACCATTGATATATTGGAAATTGTCCCCACCCAAATAAAAATCATTCCTACGCCTGTGTATGATCCTCAACATCCTCGTATCATAAACAAACAGATACATCGTATACTTGACCGCCTTTATTCAATCGTATATGAAGATGAGGAACAGTATTGGTCTTAGTTACCTCCGAACCCCTGAGGTGTTCCATGTGTACTTTATACCAGTGTGAAGTTGTTCAAACAATCCCCATATGCAGTGACTTGCAATTCCCTTTGGTTTGGACATGTTTACACTATCATCATTGCTCTCTAGTGGGTTATTCCATAGTCTGTCTGTTGATCGTTCGTTTGTGAGGGGCTTAAATGATTTTTGATTATCCTTAAGCCTACCATCTTTTAACTTCCGCCCTCTACTTATCCATAACTTCTTGAAGTTGGAGCATAGTACAGCGACCCAATATGAACCTACGATGTTTTTTGAGGGGGAGGGGAGGGCTGTTCAATATCATGAATTCTTTTCTGTGGTTTTCTAATCAGTTTCTCTCTTGTGACCTTGCAGACTGCTAAGTGCTCAAGTGTGGCTAAACTTATCTGTAGATACCTTAATTACTTCTATCTTCTTTTTCAAATATTGTATTTGTCTTTGTTCTTCCTTTTCCTAGCTTCAGATGAGTATGACTAAGGCAGCATGCGATTCGAACGCAATTATATTCATAGTGTAAGGTAATATCTAATGAATAAAGGATTCAGAAAATGTTGTATGCTTCTCAGGGATCAAAACTATAGGAAAGTTATCAAATTACATTCATTTCAGTAATCTACAATACAATATGCTTTTTTTTAACTCTGTTTTTCTATGAGGTATGAAATATATGAATTTATATTATACAAATATCATCATTGTGTAAACATTTATAATCATGATCACATTGCGGTTTTGGTCACCTGACAAGGAGGTGGCGACAGCTCAAGGTTGTCCAGCCTACCTTGCAAAATTTGGGACACATAAACGGGTAAGTATGAGAGTAAATATATATGTAACATCGTTGTATGTGTGGTGATATTAGTTTTTACTGTCATCTCTTTATAAGTAGACCCGGAAAAACTTGAGTAAACTTGCGATCGTGCTAAATATTTTCTCATCAAAAATCGCGAATATGATTAGTTGTTTGCTGGCAAAGACGAACCACCAGTGTATCACGAGCTTTCATAACGCTGATGTACCGTAATCAAGTCTGTGTACAAATCTAGATTCCTGACCAAAGTGTGGAGGACTTTGAAGGACCAGGAAAAATTAGGCTAAAATAATTTAGAGTACGTTTTTCCTTAATATGCGACCTTGACATTTCTAAACGCACATGTGTCGCTCGTTTCCCTTACATATCATTTAACATTGTATGAATAAATGTAGATACATGTATCACGTATCGTTTTACTTATTTTAGGAATCTTGAAGACTTGAGAGAATTATATATATTAGAAATTATGGTAATGTACGAGTTCAGCTCCGCATCTCTATTAACTTCCTATCTTAAATGAATTATTATCCAGTGCCAATGTAGTGCTTAGAGAATATGATATTAGGTATAGATTATTGCAGGACAAAATCTCTGACGTATGGTGAAAAGGAACTAAACGATTTTTAGAATTATGTAAGATTTTTGATTTCAGAAGATATTGATGATTTTTGTTTCATAGCATTAAGTGGTTGGTAAATTTACAGATTAGATAGGTATGTTAAATGGCTCTGAATACTGAATGATTTTGTTCTAAAGTAGGAGAGTAATGCTTAGAGAATACGATCAAATCCTTAGGGCATGGTTTTGAGCTTAATGAAGTTGTTTTTTTTCTTAATACAGGATTAGTGATGAGGGTTTTGAATATAGTGTGTTCCACGGTTCATTAAACTTATGTGCATTACTATAACCTTTCTCTCTGGTTGTTTCTCAGAGACTGTCCGGGCATTTTCATAATACCCACCCTTCATTTTATGAGGGGTCACCATATGCTGTTTTGTTATACTGTAAGGAACCTACCAGTCCTTTTTATGTGATCAAAATTTAATACTATGCTGGCATGTATGGTAGAAAGTGCACCAAAAATTTCAGTATTTCTTTGTATTTATGGGTTTACAATGAGCAATTTCTCCTTGTGCAAGATTTATGAAAAACATATCCCTGCATAAAGCAAGGAATGGGTGTGTAGTCATCTTGAGTGTATATAAGTTTCCTAATAAAATGCAAACTTATTTGTTTTTCTATAGATTTAGTGTTAGATAATTTTTGAGCTTTTCACACAGGTATTGTGCCTTACCATGATTTCTAAGTGAAATCACCTGCAAAGATGTCATCAGATTTGGTGGTCATCCAGGCTAATGATCTACAGCAACTGAACTTCCTTCATCAGGGTGGCACCAGACTCAGGGTAGGATGAAACTAATGAAACTTTCTAATTGATGTAAACTGCTGTAGGACTGTTTGGAAGGTATTCTTCAATTGATAGAGGTTCATGTTCTGGTTTTAGAAACTTCCATTTTGTGAAAGTGATAGGAAGTTGTTTGTAGAACATTTATCTGTGTTCTTTGTTAGTTATAGCACTGCAAAGTAAACCAAAGGAATGCAAAGTAAGCCAAAGGAATAATTTTCTCATTATCTGGTTCACAACTTCCTCTTTGCAACAATCTTATACATATATCATAAGTTTGTGTATCCCAAGTTATAACAGTATTTAAGTAGCTGACAGGCATTACTAGACTGCTTGCATGTAGTTATTCTGCAAGTTTGAAATTGTCTTTAGGAAGGAAGTATCATCGTCAGTGGATATAAAGGAGTACAGTCTCAGAAAGTAATTTCTGTTTTCAAAGGAGTCCATTATATCCTTGTTTCTGATTTTAGTAGGTTTGAGGGACAAGTTGATTGGGAGATAAGTTTTAATGAAGAAAAACTGGAGGAAGTGAAGTGTTTTAGATATCTGGGAGTAGATTTAGCAGCGGAGGACACCATGGAAGCGGAAGTGAGTCACGGGGTGGGGGAGGGGGCAAAGGTTCTAGGAGGGTTGAAGAATATGTGGAAGGTGAGAACATTATCTCGGAGAGCAAAAATTGGTATGTTTGAAGGAATAGTGGCTCCAACA